>CM069533.1:75932500-76060000 GCA_035773235.1 Eospalax fontanierii
ACTTATTTCTTCTGCATGTCAGTATCTTCAGACATGGTAAGCCACATGCACCCTTCCTTCCTTGTTAGACAGAGGCCAGTTTGCTACTTTTAGTTCCAGCGGAAGTGGATCTGACGCGGGCGATCAGCACCTTCCTTCACCAATGGCTTATGGAACTCACGTCCCGCACGAGAGTGGATATTTGCCCAACAAAACTCACAGTAATACTGCAGGCATGTGACATTGGCACAAAAAAAGGGGGCAAATTTTCCACCACAGCGTGCGCCCTGGCATTCATCACACATCTGGTCATCCAGCACATATGGCTTTACCTCCACCTAGAATGGAAGAGACAAAGGAGACATCTTTTTGGGGTCGACTGCAGAAATAAAAGGCTGGAGTGTCCATTAACGTCTACAGTGTTCTGGAGAGCAGTGAGGCTGGGGCAGTAGAGGGTCTCTCAGGGAATTAGCTCTGCCGCAGGAGAGCGCACAGAGAAGGCCACCTTGCTATGGCTCCAGCTCCAGCTACCTTCCTGCTCTTTATTTTCTGTCTTCCATGTTTGTAACTGGCCATGAGAGTAAATGGTACACACGTATTTTAATGTTTCCTTCAGAGGGTTCTAAGTGTTGTGTACTGAATTTTCCAAAGACAGAAAAACTTTTAAAAATTAAAAATCGAATTCAGCATAAGTCTACCGTCCTCTCCTGAAGCAACATCTTTGGCAGCTTCAGTAAGCAGGCATTGACATCTTCACACTGTGGTTGAGAACTATATGGGATTTCAGCCCATCGTGGAATAGAGTGCTCTGCAGATTTCTCCCTCATTCCAGCACCACCGTGAAATGGTGAAGATCAAGCAGCTGCAGACTGACTGCATAGCGATCCTCTACTGCTTGCAATAACCAGAGCAGACAAGTCAGAACTACGGCTAATCTCATTAAGGGCATGTCCAAACTTCTGTAACTGTGTAAGAAATAAAGTTAAAGCCTGACAGGGAAGGCCTCATTCAGCAAAAGATGTCAGACTGGAGTAGGTTCTGAAAAGAACCTCTCATCCAGTTTCCAGGCCTGCTAAGTAAGAATGCTAGACTCTGTCTCAGGGTTGGGAGGGTTAAACAACATGAAAATGCATGGGGTACCGCCAGGCACAGGTAAAGCTCTGTGAACTAGTGTGCGCTACTATGTGCTACAGCAGCCTTGCCTTCCTGTTTTGAGGAATTTTTTTGATTGGAAGGATCATCATCTATGGATAGCTGGTGTCAGAAAGCAGAGCCTGGGATCCTGCCCTTCTTTCACCTAGGATAGAAAACTGAGTGTTTATAAGGGTAGGACTCTGAGATATAAGAGAGTTTGTCTATGGCAAGAAAAGTGGTCCAATTATTTCTATTATTAATGCATTCTTCTGAAATACTTGCATAGGCAATGAATATGGAAGAATGTTTTCTGTAGCCTGCCGTGTGACAGTGATAAGAGTCCCCTTCAAACAACCTACGAGTCATGGAGAGAAAACTATCAAACAGAATTACACTGTGCTGCACTGATTAGGGTATGAGAATATTTATATGTGTGTGTGTGTGTATGCATGAGACATGAGACTCTGGCTTGTTAAACTGCTCATTTTACTTTTTGCATATTTACTGGATTGTGATTTTTTTTTACAAAAAACTCAGTTTTCTTCACCAGTGAATGATTTTTAACATTGGTCTTTGATTAACTTTAACATGTTCATGTTCAGTCTTTCTCCCTCCACTTTTTCTTTTTATGAATACTAGTTTTGCCAAGATGCTATGCTGAGACAGTATCTTCCCTACAATTGCAACTAGGAAAGAACATCATGAGAATCAAAGAATAGATTGGGTGCATGAGAATTACCCACTTTATTTCACTAAGCTCAGACTCCAGGGGCAAACAGACAGCTGTCCCCATATGAACATCTGTTTCATAAGTACTGTATGGATTAAAGATGGTGCATTTATGTATGCTTCCTGAGGTGTTTTTATCATGGTTATTTCAGATTTTTACTATAAGATTTTAAGTACACTGGGGTCAGAGAGATGGCTCAGCTGTGAAGAACACTTGCTTCTCTTGCAGACTTGAGTTCAGTTCCCAACACCCATCTGGGCTGGCTTACAACCACTGTAACTCCAAATCCTGGGGATCTGATGTCCTCTTCTGGCACTCCACACAACTTATATCTACTAGAGCGTGTGCACGTACACACACACCAAATTAAAGCCAGGGTTCGGGCATTTACTTCAATTCCATAACACCTCATGTTATGTCTGCTGTTCAGGAGTTAACACAAAATTGCTAATAAAATCTTACAAGTTTAAGAATTTTAATTATTTGTATATTTTACTCTCTAGATAGTATTTTATGAACCGAATAGCCTTAACTCAAAATTCACAGTCTTCAAAGATGGAGAATGAGATTGCAGATTTGAGTTTAATGTATCATAAAAATCTATTTCTGTAAGTCTCTCAAAATTGATTCTTCTAGATGTCAAGATGAGTTTCACCAATGTTTTACATATTTTATATTTTGTCCTTTGCATGCCAGAGAATCTGACAAGTAATGCTTGTTACTTGAACTCATTAGCTAATGGGGTAAGCAATACCTATCCAACTTGAAATACAATGCAATTTAGAGTAAAATCTATACAAACTACAGTGAACTGTGTTGTGTACAGATCACCACAAAAATCACACATCTGTGGTGATTCTTTTTTCCAGCTACCCAAAAGGTGGAAACTTAGCCTGCAAGTGCTGATGACAGTCAAAGGAAAACAGTCTCACTTTCCTCCAAAGACAAACCCTCTGTATGTCTGAATGCTAAGTGTGTAAGTTACTCATTTTAAAATTAGTCTATTTTATGCTTTCATAAGTATATTCTTGTTGGAGAGATGGATGCTGTCAAGATTAACAGTATAATATTTTTGCAAGTAACAATGACATACGGCATTTAAGACTCAAATCTTTCAAGTAAAATTTCAAGATACAACTTTTTAGCATAGTTAGCAAAGGAACTTTTCTCTGGGGTATTTCTTGCCTTACAGGGCACACATTTGCTACTTCACCTGATCTTCATCTGAGCTGCTGTTCAGGAACCAACATTTTGCTCCAGGTAACTGGCCCTTCGCTACCTACCATTTTAGAAAGAAAGCAGCATGCTAGGGAAGTGCTACTGAACCACTCCCAGCCCTTCTTAACATTTTAAATTCTAAACAGGGGTTTACAAGTTGTTGCAATATGCCTTGATCTTCTAATCCTCTTGCCACTTAGTTGGGATAACTTGTATCCTATTACTAAGAAGCATGGAGGATACACTGTAACACTCTGTCTCTTCAGTCTATGAAGTGTACTCAACCTCCTTTTCAATGTTCTATCTCCTCTCCGAAAAGGAGGTTAGACTAGGTCAGTGGTCTCAGCCATGCAGCACATTAGTCCATTTACCACGGTAGTGATATAACTCGTTGGGCCTGACTGCAATCCAGACACACTGCAGCAATCTTAGGGTGGCCCCAAATGCTAAGGTTTTCCTCAGTTCCAGAGTGACTAGTGTGCAGTTCACATGGAGATTTCTAAGGAGGCCTAAGGCTCAAAACAGTGTTAATGCATGCATGTCTGAATAAAAGCAGAGCTCTCCTCCTGTGCTCTTTACATAAAACCACCCTGCAGTGCCGCCAAAGAAAAAACATGTTACATGTAAACTGAACTTAGCAAGTGCATGGCAACTTCAACAGTTGATGGTCTAGTCCATTGCTAATAGCCACTCAGCTTCCTTGTCCTCGGTGTAATTTTTCAATATGTAAACAGTCTCAAAGACTTCTGTTAACTTATACTGGGAAAATAAGTTGACTAACTTGAATATGAAAAACCTACTGACCCCACATTCTTAGTATAGCTTGGTTGTGCTATATGTAAACATGACTACAGTTACGGACAATTAGCAGACTTCAGTGTGAAAGAGATGTGTAAAGCAGCACTGAATATTCACGACTTTCTTCTATTTTCAGATGGAAATTCGCACTTGGAATTATTCAATATGGGAGCTTCAGTTGGCACTGACAGGACTTTTCAAAGCCCTAAGATGAACCAAGCTAAGCTCATGAACTAATGGTTTCAATCTTAGGTTAATTAATTTAGAGAAATACAATGTATTTGAATTTTAGATTTTACAAATGAAAACCATCACTTACTCTGAAACAAGTTCTCTTCTACGTGCTTGTGTATATATGAAATTCATTTGGGTCTCAAAATAACCCAGAGACTTACTAGTGTGAATTTCCACTTTGGAAAGTGAGGCACAGTACCACCAGAAGGGGTAATTCACACAGGATCACAGAGCTAATGGTGGAAACGAGATTCAGTCCCAAGTGTTATTTCTTGAATCCAAGCTCAAGAAGCTTTGGACTTTGTGGCTAGAAAGATGACTGAGACTTAGTGGCTGATAAAAAAGAAAATTAGACATGGTTTTAAAATCATGTTTCTATTATTGTCTTTAAAAAGACATTCAAGAATTTTATACTTCACAGATATCTTTGCATAACTCTAAGAAGGAAAGGAAAAGTACAGTGCCTGGACCAACACCTTATTTTAAAACACGAGTGATTTCTCAATACGAAACTTACACGTTTATCAATGTCCCCATGCTGAAGCTGTACAAATCGAGCACTGATGGCAGCAATATAGCTCTGCTGATTGGAGAAGGCAACTCGCCCAGCACCTTTTGGGTATTTTAGTTCTGGATCTGTATCAATTCCAGCATAACAAACTCCGCCATACAGCCGGTCCATGATCATAGCAAGCTCCACTTCACAAGGAAAGGTGTTCACAATTAAAAGTGAGAAGACACAGTAAGTTAACAGAAAACAACAGAACGCAGGTGTTGAGGGAGAGCCTGGCAGCTGAGCTGTGCACATGCTGGGCAGGAATTCTGCTGCTGAGCTACCTCTGGGAAACCTCTTTATTGTAAGTTTGCCACCGTTATTGATATGCTCTCTGTCCCGAGCACCACACTCACTCTGTGCACCTGGTACATTCTGGTATGCAGATTCCATCTCAGTTACTTTCTCTCTGGAAGGACACTGCTTTGTGGGACACATGGTCCCATCTGAGCCACCATGGACCCTCGCTGAGTTCACATGACTTCTTTCCTCTTAGTTTCAGTTTCAGCATCTCTGTCTACACCGCGGGCTGTGGTGGCTCTCCTTTGTGTCATGGACTGAAGTATTACTTGTACACTTTTTTTTTTGGTCTTTTTGAGACAGGGTCTCTCTGTAGCACCAGTTAGCCTGGATCTCGCTATATAGATCAGGCTGGCCTTGAACTCACAGAAATCCGCCTGCCTCTGCCTCCCGAGTACTGGCATTAAAGGTGTGTGCCACCATGTCTGGCTTATGTGTGCACTTTTAAGCTCTTAAATTTCCATCCTGATTCCTAACAGCTGCTGTCTAGCGAACAAGTCCTATCAACATTCCCAGATGCTGCAACGTGCAATGTGTTAAAAATGGCCACACATGAATAAGCTCTTCCTCTAGTTCATGAAAATGATCCAATGAGCCTTAGCTGACTCAATGAGTAAGCAACAGAAGGGATTAAGTTGCCAAGTCAGGATTTCCACCTTCATCCTTTGTTTTCATGTCCAGCACAGACAATCCTGTCAACTTGATTTTCAGAACATACCGAGAAGCCAATCTCCTCACCTTCATTAGTAAGATCTAGTTTAAAAGGTATTACTACTTTCCATTTTTTAGATAGAAACAGGCTTATCTGTTTGCTTTGTATCCTTCTCTCCCAGTTGTTTCTTAAACAGTAGTAAGAATACTACATGGTTTAACTGAAATTTCTATTCAAGGCTTCTAGATGGTGTCATGAACTTGTATTCAAAACCACAATCTTCCCCTTCAAAGCTTTCCTGCTTTGCTGTCCCTCATGGCTCAGGAAAAGGTGCCACTATCCACACCTAGCAGATTAAGAAAGAAAGATGGGATTCAACCTTTCCCTTTACTGAATAAACATTTATGTCTTCTGTCCATCTGACTTTCTCCACAGCCACTACTGGCCTATCTGCAGTTATTTATGGCCTGGTTTCTTCACGAGTCCTCAGCTTATCTGATCTTCAACCCCATGTGACTATGTCTCTGCTTTGCTTAAAAACTCTTCTTGCTTTAGGGATAAATACCAGATTAGTCCTATGGCTCTGCACAATGTAACCCCACTTATTTGTCAGCATCTGGGATCTCTCCCCTTCCTGCATGTCCCTGTGTGCTCTGGCTCTGCATGTCCACATACACTGTTCTTTTGTCTGAAACACACTTTTCCCAATACTACCACTGCCCAAACCAGTACCATTCTTTGTGTCAGTTCAAATACAAGCATTTGAGGTCATTGTCTCTGATGCAAACGTCCCTCTGTCCCTTGGTCTGTGCAGCAGTCATCACGTTCTTTCAGAGTTTACACATGTGAGTAGCTCTTTAATTTTTGTCTCTGACTGGAAGAGGGCACTTTCGGTGACAAACCACTAACCCTTCAGATGGTGGGACACTCTATGACTTGTACATACAGTCAACATTCTCATCTATAACCATATCCCATGACATCTTTAGATTTCTGGTTTCTAGTTACTGAGAAACAGAAGTTTCTAACTCACTCATCTAAACGTAACCTAGTTAACTGGTAAAATACAGAAAAGAGAAAATACGAAGTTCTTCAGCTGTTAAAACCAACCCATAAAAAGAGACTCCAAATTCTATTTTAGAGGATCTACTTACCAGCCCTTAATGGTCTAGGAACACCTCCAACAAAAATTGTTTTTCGGGGATCCAAAGGCTGAGAACCATCCATGACAAAATCACTATCACTTAAATTCCAGGGACGGATTTGAACCTATGAAAAATATTACATATGGTCTTATTTCACTTACTGTTAAAAATTCATATGATTCAATTTTGAAAGAAAACTTGTTACATGTTTCTGTCTAGATTCTGTATCATTTAGCTGTTTTAAAAGCTGAACTCTGAGTAATCCTTTAAACAGTAATTTCAGAACAATTTTCTGAAACTTGGGAGTCTGCAGCTCCTGTGGTGCTTACTTACTGGTTTGTCCTTGATGGTAGGGCTGGAAACACACAGATAGAGCTTTCCATCTTCTTCAATGCAAGCATCGATCAGTGCCTGAACTGAACTCTCTTCTTGAAAGAGAAGGAAGGCATAGCCTGGAACAACCATTAAAAATGAAGCAACATGTTAAGTGACTCTACCTCAAGTTCAATACTGTTAAAAAGACAAAGTCTACTTAATAGCATGTGAGTCATTTTGGGACACACACAAAAATAGGTTCTTTGGAAAGGGACTTTCTATATAGCACTTACTCTCAGGTGCTATGTCAAATTTTACAGGAATTACTTCCTTTGATTCTTATAAGTCTATGAACTATTCCCATTTTATAGAAGGAAAACAACCTGCTCAAAAATCACTTCACAAGAAGTGGCTGTCTGAATATTTCAAACCGAGGCCAGCCTCAAGGCATCCTCATGTTGTCAACCAGTGACATTGGGCTCATTTTAGCTTCTTCATTATACTAGAGGCCAGAGTGTCCTTTAAATGCCCAAGAGATGGTACAAAGCTCCATGGTTTTGGAGTAGAGCATACTTGGAAAGGCCTGGGAAACTTTGTCCATACAGAGGCTATTCCAGTTTCCTAAAACTTCAAATACTACTGAGAAAGTGACCTAAGGAGGGGAGAATGAAACATATTCTTTAAGGAAGTGTTAGAACTTTTCTATCAAACCTCCACATGGATGAGCAGGAGAAGCAGTTTTTTCCAACTAAATTTAGAGTTTGTGCTGAGAATGGGATACAGGCTCCTGTTCATATGCCTGTGATTTTGGTAAGGGTGTTTCCTTATGAAAAGCCAAATTACATTTAATACAGAGGCATTCATCTAGTAGGCAGAATATGCATTTACACGATGAGCTTTTTATATGTGATGTGATCACTCTCAGGGACTGATAATTAGTAGCCAGAAAACATGCCTGGTCCTGACAACCTTCAATGATGACAAACACACAGCATCATAATATAGCCCGATGGGAGGCAGTCATCAAGCAGGACACAGATCTCACCTCTGGTTCCATGTTGCAATGACAGTGTGATGTCAGGCTATACTCAGAACTCAAAGAACACAATGGCTTTTATGTCACTTTGATATAACAAAAGAAGTATATTTTTAAATAAAATACTTGATTACGTTAAAAAAAAAAAAAAAACTCTGAAGTCACTAACAAATCTACACTAATAGCAACTTCCAAAAACAAGTATGCACCAGATTAAGAATGTAGTCAGGGCTTTTTTACTTGCTGAGAAAAATTTAAATACGTTTGAAAACATGAAAAGCAGTTTTCTTAGAGTTAATTTTGATATAAACGAACATTCTAAGAACTTTAACTATGCTGTAATAACCAAACTGTAGACCAAAATACTAAAATGTCACTTTAAAATTTAGTATTTTTAATTTTGCAAAATGTTAATTTTAAAATAATACTTGAAACCTGGCATTTTTAAGTTTTAGTATTTTGCTACTGTTAGGAAAGAGAAATATATATGAAAATTAAACAGCTAGGGTAAATTGTGACCTACAGAATGTGAGTCGTTAGAAATTACAATATCTGAGGACTGGCGTGGTTAAGAGCACTGGCTGCTCTTGCAAAGGACATGAGTTTGGTTCCTAGCACCCACATGGTGACTAACAACTGTCCTTAACTCCAATTCTAGGGGATCAGATGCCCTATTCTGACCACCACGGGCACTATATGACACAGGTGCACTTACACAGTACACTCATACACATAAACTAAAAGTGATAGAATATTTGAAAGAAAAGTAAATTATATTTGTATGGAAACATCCCATATTATAATTTCTTTAAGAAGGAAGCTAATGGTCACATTATGTGCATGCTGAGACCTGCAAAGGAGCCAGGTATAAGTGTGGCTCGGCACTTGAAGGCTCTAGACATTGCTTTAATTACAGTGTAGGTATATCAACTACATGTTACCATATCTATGTTTCCCAAGTCATGGGAAATGCTCAACCAAAGAAATGACAAACACTCCAAAGAACCAAGTCTGGAAAACACTGGTCTTTGGGCATTAGCTAATTGTACTAAACTCCAATTTGTCAGGGCTATCTCTCTTTTGTGTGAGAAACATGGAAGAAACCACAGAACAGTGGCGGTAAAAACAGCAGTGAAGACAGCTGTTCCATCAGATTTATTCCAATGGCTTTCTAGACTTAGAAGAGGCCATTCCTTCACACAGGCCAAGGCATCATGTGAAAATCTGTACCTGTCTGTACCCAAATAATTCTAAATTCTTTCTAGGATCACACTCATCCCTTGGCAACCAAGGAGGATTGGGTCCCTGACACCTTCAGATAGCAATATCTGAAGATGCTCAGGCCATTGTCACATAATGGCACATTTACCCACACAACCCACATGCAGTTTTGGTCTGTAAAAGTTTTTTAAAATCTGTCCACGAAAGAAACCTGAAGATGTATTTCAATTCTTGCCTAGCACTGTAGTCAAAACCTTTTCTAGCTGAACCACACAGCAGTCTCTCGATTGGATCTCAAACTCCATGAGCTTTTTTCCAACCACTGCACAGCATCACAGTTACTTCTCTGTCCTGTTACACTAACTGTTGCTTGTGCCATTCACTGGCCAATCGCTGATCTACTGATTAGTAAGAATACAAAAATATAAGTATTCATAGAGTTGAATACAGACTATAGACAGAAGGTGACACCAATAAAATCTTTATAAAATGTGGCAGTGCAACTCTGAGTGCTACGGACAGAGCAGCCGGCATCCGGGAGGGCCCTTGAGTTTTCTGTGGGCAACTAACCCTTAAACTGAGATACAAAAGTAGGTGAGACTCCCAGGCAGATGCGTGGTCTCACAGAGAGAAGCCCCAAAGCCCCAAAGAACAATCTAGGGACTGGACAAGGACAAAAAGCAACAGAAGAACCCGAGAGAGGGGTGGCCAGGGGGAAATGCATTTCTGCCTTTATCCGAACATTAAAAAAAGAAGAAGAGTGCTACCTGCTGAGGTTTCAGAGATTGTTGTGACCAGATTATAGGGAAAACTTCAGAGTGCAGAGGATGTGGACCTAAGAATGGCTGGGGAAAGGGGAACGTATAGGGGTTTAGGCAGAACACTGGGATTTAACAGGCAAGTCTGCAAACACTCAAATCGTCTTTTAATATAACAAATTATTCCTCATGGATCTTAATTTCATTGAATGAAGGAAAACTTATATGTTTGGACCTAAGTTACTTAGAATAATTCTGTAGATTGGCAAAATACTCAACCACTTACTGATTTGAACTTATGAAATCATTAGAAAATTATAGTGATTCTTGACAGGCTTAATGTAAAAGTGAAATAGCTTTTGTTTTTGTTTGTTTGGATTTCTGAGGGACGATCTCCCTGTACTTCCAGCTGGCCTGGAATCTGCTATGTAGACTAGGTTGGCCTCAATGTCACAGAGATCCAAAGTGCTAGGAATAAAGATGTGTGTCACCATATCTGACTTTGGAATAGTTTTTACAAAGAATTCTGCCTCATTCAACTCAGGTTACCAGTCTCTATAAAGCATTAACTTTTAAAACAGTTATTTATTGTCTGTACATGTACATACATGGCACAATGTGCATGTAGACATTACAGGACAGTTAATGAGTCAGTTCTCTCCTTTTACATGGGTTCCCAGGATGCAATTTTAGGTTGTAAGGCTTACATGGCAAGTGCCTTCAACCTGCTGAGCCATTTCCTCAGTTCATAGTAACTAGTTTATAAAGGTACTTAGATTGCTTGAGTAAGCGGGGGCCAAGGGGGTGGACGACTACAAGAAAATAATTTTCCAGATAGCTGGTCAGTCACTCATATGAACTCAGAGCACTGCTGACAGCTCGCACAAGTCCCATGTAAGTTCAAGCTAGACCAAGTCCCAGGACAGACATGAGGAAGTTAGTAAGAAGCTTTAACCATGGAAACTGGCAGCAGAAGGTTGCTGGGACAGAGGAGACAGTCTCTTTCAAGCATGGGACTCTTGGTAGGTTAACTAGGCCTCAGTGGATGGACCCACACTGCAGGACATTTGGGTACTCAAATTGGACTCTTTAGGTCTTATATATAAATAAGAGTACATTAAATTGAACAGGGGGCAATAAGGGGAGGTGGTGGTGGAGGAGGGGATCTAAATACCATCAAATTATACTGTACGAAAATAACAAAAATTCAATAAATAGTAAAAAATAAAGGTACTTATGCTTAATTCTAAAAGAAAGCCCCAAATAAGTAATTAATATTATTTATTTTAATTTTATACAGGCTAGCTAACATTAATAATAAAAACTCTTACCTTTTGGTGGAAAATAGGACTTGCTTTCTGCTTTATGAGGCCAATCTACTACTAAAGGCCCAAATCTTCTGAAGCTAGCAGTTATTTCATCTTAAAAAGGTATAAAAATATGCATTAGTTATCAAATTTAAGGATCATTCCAAGAAATCCTGTATTTATGATTACTTGGAAGATTTAAACTTTAAATTGCCAAATATGCCAAGACAAACAATAATGTCAAAAAAAGGAAATAGGTCTAATACCTTATTAAAATACTATATAAAATTTAACTATTTAGCCAAAATAAATTCATTTTAATTAGCCTACTAGCTATACTAATGTATTCCATGTGAATTTTAATATTTCCTATATCACCCGAATACTAATGGCAACACAATATATCACTGAATTTAAATAGCACTGAATTTAAAAATCAATATGTTATTACACTAAATTAAAAAAAACTATTGCTATTTCATAAGTTGAATCGTGTTCTTGTAAGAAAAATAGAAAAATGCCTACTGAAACAACACTAGCTATAATGTTGATAAAATATACCAAGGTTGACACAAGACAGTTTAATTTAAACTCAAATATTATACATTAAAGTCAATGATGTAATCTAAAGTATGTGGATCTTCTTGATGAGTATGTAGAATACTTTTGTAGATTTATAAACCATAATCGAAAAATTTCCCCAACAGTAGCTGTCTCTGTTGGTTATTAATGAATTGGCAGATTTCCCAAAACATTACAAATGTAGTATGAATATTATCAGCATTGAGTTACACATTATATAAATTAAATATTCTCTGGTATAACTTTTGCATATTTATTAGCATTTGTATAATATGAACTTCTGATTCACATTTTATCTCTATTTCTCTACTGGATTTTGTACTGTCATTCTTATCTATTTAAGTAGATTTATTTTAAAGAAATTTAACTTTTGAATTACATACATTGCAGACAGAGACTGATGGTTGATTCCATTTATTTCACTGTGGATATGTGTTCATGGAAATAAGGATATGTTATGGTCCTACAAATTTTTAGTATTATGTATTCAAATATGTTCCACATTAAAAATCAAGACATACTCTAAAACACAGAAATCTTATAAGAAAAGCTCACAGAAATAATATGCACTCTAAGACGTAAACTGCAAGAACTTAGTATTTATTTAATTACCTTCACATGTCAGTGAGTCAATAATTATTCTGTACTTTGTTTTGAAGGTCAGATGACCTTACCTTCATCAATATCTGGAGGCAGGCCACCAACAAAGACTTTTCGAGAGAAGCGTTCTATTCGTTCTCCATTTTGATGAGCTGAATAACATGTGGGTGAATTTAAAACACCAACTTGATCGCTGTGACCATCATCCAACAAGCCATCATCTATTGGAAAGAGGGAAGAACGACCTAAAATAAAAGAACAAATATAAGCTAAATCTCTACCTAAAAGTGGTGAAATAAAGTGAAGAATACAGATGTCAAATTTAAAGGCTTAAAAACTAAGCTAATAAAGGAATAAAAATTAACTGAAACACAGTATAGTATCAAGATTTGAGAGAAGCAATTTGAAATATGACTTAGAGATGAGCAGAAATTGGGCGAAGGATGTAGCTCATGGTGGAGTGCTTGCCAAGCATGCACAAGGCCCTGAGTTCCACACACAGCACAGAAAAGACAAAGAATTGAAAAGTTCTATGACAACTATACTATTAAATACTAGATCTAGCTCACTTCACGTTTTTATGGTATCAAAAACCTGAGAGATGGGGGAACAGTGAAGATAGGACATGGAACATAATTCTTAATAGAAACTGGTGGTAGAAAGGAAATGGCGCAGATTAAATGGGTAACAGGATAAGGAAAAGAAAATCAAAACGCTTGCATGCTGTAACAGGAAAGCACAAAAAGAATTAAGTTCCAGCTGTACACAATGTCCTGAAATGAAACTTTACATGTGACTACTGTATGGTTGTACACAGGGAACTTCTGGCATAGGTGGAAAGCACAGTGTATCTCTAGGAGTCTAGTTCCATTTGAGCCCACCCTTCAGGAATGCACCCTTGTGCAGAGCACTTCCTGTCCAATCTTGTGAAGTAATTCTCATGTTAGATACTATGTGCTCACAAAAATGAAAATAACTCAACACAAGATACTTTCCTGCCTTCAAGGAATGTGGACACAGGCAAGGTGAGATCTATACTGCTAAGTATGGCACACCTCTCTAAGAACACCTCAAAGTGCTTCCAAGCAAGCAGACTGGAGGATAGAAATAGTCTCCTGAACATAACGGTCATTTCCTGAATTTCCAAGGGCTTTAGATGACATTTGTAGGGGTCTAAATTTGTTAAAGATCTGTTATATGAAATGTACAAAAGCTCAATACAATTTTTTTTAAAAGAGCTAAAATAGCTCAGCTGATTTACAGACAGTAATCTTTCTAGGAGCGTGGTCCCGAGAAAATTATTTGTATTAAGAAAGGCATAAAAAGGAAATTTTATTTAACAAATAGAGTAATGGAGGTTGGCTAATACATGTCAGAGACAGAATAGAAGAAAAACCCTTTGAGGATAGCAGAGTTTAGGCTTAAAAGACAGGTTAAGAAGACATTTTATTAAGTGGTTAAACAAAATCCCAACTGGGTTCAGGAGTCAAGAAAGAGCACGAACTGTCCATGGTTTGGGAAGACTTAGCAAACATGGAGGAGGTAGTCGGAAATGAGCAATCCCGAGCAGAACACAAGTCCACACGGGCAGATGAGAAATGAGATGGGAAACGCAGCCCAAAAGGCATCAGAAAGGAGTTTTAAAAATGAGTAGGAACTGTGGTGGTTTGAGCTGGTGGTGCTGTTGGGGAGATCATGCACTCTTTAGGGTTGGCCTTGCTGGAGAAAGCACATCACTAGGGTGGGCTTTGAGAGTTCAAAGCCTTGCCCACTTCCAGTTGCTCTCTCTTCTTGGTGTCTGATAACGTGAGCTCAGCTTCCTGCTTCAGCTCCTCCCTTTCTGCTTACTTCCAGGTCTTGACACTGTGATGGACTCTCCATCCTCTGAAGAGTAAGCGCAAGCAAACTCTTCTATAAGTTTGCCTTGGTCATGGTGCTTTAATCAACAAAGAAGTAACTCACAAGAATCCCCGGCTGATAAAAGGACAGTAACTGTTAGACACAGGTGGGAGGAAAGAGAAGAGTTCAGCAAAATACAAGGCCCCACAGGCTGATAAGGGTTCAGAAGCAACCGCACAGGAGGAGGTGGGACCAAGTGGAGAAAAGAAGCGAGTCATCCTCAGTATAAAAGTAGTTTTGCACTAGTGATGATACTACAGAGAAGAGTGGGAGGCGAGCTCATTGGGAAACATGCAAGAGTTGGAAGACCCACCGAAGGGAGGTCATGTGAAAGAACGTCAGAGAAAGATCGGTAAGGAAAGGGTCAAAGAACAGTTAAGAAAAATGTTAGATGATTTTTAGGAAAAGAAAATTGTGCTTGGAGATGTTTCAGGACATTTTATGTTTTTAGTGAAGCTGGACAGGTGTCACATGTAGATGAGTTTTGTACAATTTGGATGGTGCAGGAAGCCAGTCCTTAGAAATGCATCAGAGGAGGAAAAAGAATTACAATGCAGACAAGTTGTTTTCCTTTGAAGATTAAATGTTTTTTTTAGGATAAAGAGACAACTATGGAATCTATAATATGTACCTTGAGAAAGAAATAGTAAATAAAATCTCACTAATATGTGATCATTCTATATGACCCATGTTATATAACCCATAATATAACCCATGTTATGTTATGATGTAACATAAAGACCATTAGAAATATGGCATCCTAGGGAGAATGGGTTGAGTGCATTTATGGTCTACTAATTGCTATAAAAACACCATAGCCAAATACAGATAAAGTAAAAGATGAATCATTAATTCACAATTAGTTCACAATATTACTTTTAATGAATCTTAATAACTTTCATTTTATCCAGGGTGAAAAAGAAAGTGAAGGAAGGGGTGAAGAGGGAAAGAAGGACTAGTTAAACACCCCTAATTTGGAAATCCAGTTTCTAAAACTACCACTATCCATTGGGAGGGTGTGGACCACTCCTTGGAATTCAGGCTTACCTGAGGCTATGCTAAAGAGGTAGGTGGAATGATGATTTCTTTAAGGAGATAATGTATGTTTCCTTCCCAGACCCGCAGTGAAGTCTCTATGAGGGTCAGGAGGCTCGGATGGGTCTGTTTGCTTTTCTAAGTCCTGACTCAGATATAACTTTGATTTTTCTTCCTCTCTTTTTTCCCCAATGTTTGTCAGAGCATAAGTAGGCCTTTTCTGGTGCCTGGGTTTCCTATTCTTTCCATAAGCCTCCCCTTCTTGTCTGTCCACCGTGTGGCTGTCTTCTATGACTTCACTCAAAGGGCATGACTTTATGGCTTTTTTCCTTTCTTCCTCCTCCTCTTCCTCTTGTCATCTGCAGAAATTTACAGCTTGTCTGCCTTGGGGCTTTTCAACACTAATACAACTGTCTTCTTTGGAACAAACTCTGGTTTTATTTGGTTTTCAAACTTTTTTTGACTTTTAATTCTTTAATTGGAGGAGAAAACAATACCATTCCTATACCCCTAGAAGGTATCATTCAGTACCCAAGTTTACTGGAAAAATGCCTTGATTTATGTCTTTCTTTAGACCTGTAAATAAAAAAACCTTACAGTGTTTCCACACTGGAACCTGTTATTTGGAGCAATCTGAATCAGTCTTTCAATGGGCTAAGGTCACTCATTACAGTGGCCAAAACTCTGAGAACTGGTTGAAAGTATAAATCTCTGGCCTGAATGAAGATCCAACTTTCCATTTTTGTCAGATCACCGGATCATAGGTCCATCCCTAGGACAGCAGGTTCACCTTAATTCACACTAAAGAGATGGGCAGAATACTTAGTACGTACGTTCATGAGGTGGAGAGCATTTCCTGTTGCAAATCCCTGCCTCTTAGAGCTGTTCTTAGGGATCCAGGCTACACACCTGAGCTCTCTGTAAGTCGTGTCTGCTTTGCTAAATTCTTCAGAAAAGCATAACCTCTCCTTTTTCCTTTACCTCTTTCTAGCCATGCCTACCCTAATATGTTGGACTTCCCCAGCATTCTGGGCTTATGATGTTTTCTCTGAAGCTTTCCTCTCTTCCCCCAATGTGGCTGCCAGTCCGTCCTGCGTCTAATCTCCACGCAGGCTCTAAACAGGCATGGCTTCTGTCTTTTTTCCTTCTCTCCTTCATTCTCTTCCTCAAGGCAGCTGCCAAGATTTACAGCTTGCCTCCCCTGAGGATTTTTCTTTAAATTCTAATGAAATTGTCCTACAGCTTCTGTTTGGGTCCACTCTTAAATTCTTCTATGAAGGAGACAGACTAAAGACCCTAAAAGGGAGCCCTGTTCTCCCCTGTGTCAATATTTGGCTCATGAAAAATGGTCTCTTATTCCTTTGAGGTGAGAACTGTGTTTTGGGTTCATACTAACTAGAAATATGTCAGATACAAGAACGTGAACTTTATAGGATACAACAGGGAAAAAGACTCTATTTGGTACAGAATATAGGAATTAAGTAAATGAGATGTTTTGAAAGGTATCTATGCTGATCAACTTCGTTAATTTAAATTTCTAAGTTCCTTCCTCACCATAAATAGGAACCAATGAAAAATAAATGTCTGTATTTTTTTTATGATCAAAGGAAAGAAAACTCTTTAACATGAAATTATAGGTTAAGTATCCTTTCTTTGAAGTGCCTGGGATCAGAAATGGTTTTGTTTTGGTAGTTTTTAGAACCTGGATTTCCAGATTAGGGTGTTCAACTCGTCCTTCTTTCCCTCTTCACTCCCTCCCTTCACCTTCTTTTTTACCCTGCATAAAATGAAAGCTATTAAGATTCATTAGACGTAGTATTAATTGTGAACTAATTGTGAATTAATGATTCATCTTTTACTTTATTTGTATTTGACTATGGTTTCCTTTTAATGTGTTTTTATACCAACTTAGTAGACCATAAATGCAATGAAAAAAATTCTTTTAGACTTTTATCTCAAAAAAACGTAGATCACAGATATTTAGGCTCTAAACCGAAACACTAAATACAGAGACAAATCACTACGAGCTGTGACAAAGAGAGGTAACCCAAAATGACGTAAGGTTTTTATTGTCTTAGTAAGGTACTACAATGTATCTGTGATGGAAGTATTCCTAAGCTAGTTACAATATAGTCTTAAGAATAGTTCCATCACAAATACATGTTAACTATCTTACTAAGATAATAGCCAATCATTAATACAGCTAATGTAACTATGAAATAACGTATAATCTATTAATCAAAGTTCCTTGAACACAAGAGGCAACAGGAAGGTAAAAGAAACATCACGTCTAGACATACAATCTTCACTGCTTGAAAAGGATGCCTGCTTTCTTTCAAGTAGTCACAAAAGCTACAAAATTCAATATCACCTGAAAGCCTATCAATAAAAAGTAAGAGCATAAGAAGAGGTACTTCAAGCTCATTGTTCTTAGTCATTGGGATAATGAAATGAATGTGGGATGTGCAATGATACCACGCACACAAATGTTTTTTCATGACAAAATTATATTCCAGAAAAATAAAATAACCATAGGTATTATAATCAGTAGTTTGGATAAAAGTATGAAGCCTCCTTGTGATAATTATTCAAATTACTCATTTCAAAATACTTTTTAGAAGGGTTAGAAATGCAGTAGAGTCCTCTCATTTCTGTTAAGTTGTTCTCTACCATACAGTGACAGCCCTGCCCTGTGGGCTTCCTAAATGAAGCAGTTAAGGGCAAACTGGTACTATGCTGTATGGCACTGTGGTGACTCTCCCCCAATGTCTGTGTGGATAGCTGTATGTGCTATGCAAAAGTACACATGTCAGATAACTGCTCCAGGCAATCGCTGACTCTGCTGCTTGGGGCTTTGCTGGCTCATCTAGGCAGACACTGTTACACTTCATTTTTCAGCTTCTGAAGTTATGGAACTTCAGAATAAACATGTCTCAACATACTGACGGGGACGCAGATTTCCGAAGCTAGCCAATTATAGCAAGACTCTAAGCATGATTCTCTGATTTCAATGGATTAACCCATGATTTTGTTTACTGAATCTTGTTAAATCTTTTAAATAGGAAAGCATAAAAATTTAAAGTTACTGAGAATCTGAATATTCTTTCAATCTTTTAGAGTGGCAGCATAAAGAGTAAATAGCCCGCCAGTGTGATGCATAAATTTCTTAAATTATCAAAATAATAGAAATAGGCTCAGGTGGCTTCCTTCTGTACCCCACCTACTTAAACAGTCAAGGACTGAGAGAGGCACATCTAATACTAAATGTACACCTACTATTTGCTGCCCCAATGGTAATTTTCCCCTTTCTTAGAAAATAACGTACTGTACTACTAAAGAAATCATTTATAAGCTAACATTTACGTGTCTTTGAAAACTTGATTACTATTGCCTTAAATTCACCAAAATTCTGATTTCTTTCAAAATGGTTGAGAAGAGGCTGTAGGGCAGACTTCTCATGGCTGTGCATTGAGTTTTACAAGCCATCCACTCTGTGCTGTGACTACTCAGCTGCCATCATGTGCTCCAAGGCAGCCAATCAAAATGAAAACAAGCTAAAAAGTAAATCAAGTTAGCATGGTGACAAACAATTCACTTACAGACCGACATGGCGCGACCGCAGTGCACCCCTATACTCTGCCTTATACTAACCTTTTTTCCCACACCTCATATATTCTGCCCATTCTGTGATGGCTATCCTAATATTCATCAAAGATGAGGATTTCTGCCTCGATTTCATCATTTTGGTAGGGTCTGTACACTTACACTTTACAAGATGGTTTGAAAGAAAATCCTGGGTGATCTTTCAAGAAATAAAGTGTATCACAACTATAGTACTAATAACTCTTTATATATGATAGCACAGAAATCCAAATGGCTATGCACTGTGTATATCTCAAGCTATGGTAACTGAGCTTCTATAATTTGCCTCCCTCTAAAATTACTTTCCATCTTCCCATTCTATATATAATCTGCCAGCTCAAGCTTTGAGGTTACTTGCTAGAAAAATTGTTTCCTGGAGCATGGAACATTAAATAATTTTTTATTTCTATTATTCAAGCTATTCTATACAATTTTTAATTCCTTCTAGAATTAAAAAGAGATGGATTATGATACAGAAATTTTGAGTGTCAAAGCTTAGATAACATCTCACACCTCCTTGCATAATGCTGACCCCACTCCAACCCAGACCAGTATATTCTTTCACCAAATGCAAAGGAACAAACACTGAACAACACCTATGAATGGAAGGCAGTTTTCCAACTACTAAATGCTAGCTTTCATGTGTCCTTCTCTTTCCTCAAGAATTCTAAAGGACCTGTGGCGCCCATGGGGAGACACACGAGGAGTACTAAGTTCCAAATCAAATTCAGAGAAAGGAATCTTGTTTTTTGCTTAACTATACTTTGATTATTCTTAAGGTATATTTCATAAATTAATCTCTGGAGCCAGCTTGACTTAAAGTTCTTATTGACATCATCAAGAAAATTAAATATATAAAAACCCAATTTGGTATACTTTGGTCTAACTATATAATTAAGTGGGAAATATTTAAAATGAAAAGTACTATATAAAAGGTCAAAGGTGTCAAGGAAGAAAAGGATTCTTTCTAAAAGTGACCACTAAAGAGTACCTTATGAAATCAACGCTGTCCCCCACACCATCGCACTGGTAAGAGCCAGGACTTATTTTTGAAAAATTCTATGAACTTGTTTCGCCATACACTTCATGAACAGAAAGAAGAATGACTAAAAGGACCATCCACAGTCTCAGAAGCTGATCAAATCTACAAGTTCATAACGGGGGGTTATTGGTGGTTAAAAGGCTTGGAGACTGATAGTTTATTTAGGGTGAGGGGAACAATGAATAGCAAATAAGCAGATAGGTTATGATCTCTAGACCTTTCTGAATCATTCTTAGATGTGTGGGTTTTTCTTATAAAATATATTACTATTACCATACTTTCAAATTCAAATAGAATCTCAGAGGAAATGTTTTCCACGGTATATTTTAGTTCTCTCAAAACCAGACCTGCAGCAGACTTACACAATCCACAGAGGGCCAACGAAACCTTTGCTGCAGTCAGGCTGCACAGTCTGAGAGGAAAACTGAGGTAGTAGCGTTCCCATTACACTAAGCCAACGATGTGGAAAAGCTGTCAGATCTGCCCTGAAGGAGGGAACATGCAGTCTTAAAGTGTACTCCTGGGAAGCAGTTCTTTTTTTACAGCTCCCAACTGGGAAGATATTCAGGCATGGATGCAAGTTCCCCCCTAAAAGCAAAGAACAAGTATGTTTTTTTCTTAACCTCCTATCTCAGTCTGAAATTACTGAGCTGAGATGTAAGGAGAAAACAACAGAACTTTCCGATACCTTGCTCCTAAAAATATAACAGATGGTTGGATGTATACTGCAGTATGCCAAACTGACTGATCATAAGCCATTTAAGTTTAAAGATGAAAAGTTCTGATAAGATTCTTGAACTGCTTATACAGCTTTGAGATCTAGAAGTCACAGGTAAATGGCTATTTTCAAGAGAACCCCAGTTCCACACTGCACTGTGAAATAAGCTCATGTACAGAGCTGAAAATAACCATTAACACTGTAATCTTCCTCCCCTCTCTCTTCTCAGCTTGCTAATAGCAGCCTTTAGAAGTAGTCACTCCATCTCAATTTCTTCTGCTTTTCTTAGACAAAAACTGAAGACCCAAAAGACCCAGTCAAGTGTCTGAAGAAACAAGACTCCAACATTGAAGTTGGGTTGAGATAGGAAACTGGAGCCACCACCTAAGAATATAAATACTGGTCTTCGTTGTCAGTGGTGAGAGACGTTTTTTGTGTGTGTTTGTCTTCAGGGTATATACACTCATAAGCAGGTGAAAACACGCGGAAGCGCTGGCACACGTGTGAAAGTTGTCAAAGGGCAGGATTATTACTATCCATCCTCCATGGCTTCAGGGTAGTTCTAGGTCAGAACTGTTTAGACATCAGGCACTGGCCTGCTCCCGTCCTGCTGAGCTGGTTTCACTGTTCCTCGCCCTGCCCTCTTTGCCCCTCAGTTTCTGCAAAGAGGCAATGTTTTTCCCCACAAAATTTATTAGCTGCTTCCCCCTAGGGCTTTTAGTGGAAGCCCCAACAGCATACAGTCCAGGCTCACTGCTCCATAATGCCTAGGAATGCTCAAAGGAATCATGCTGTGAGGGAGACAGAGGAAGGGGTAAGGGGGGGGGTGCAGGTGTTAGAGCTTTACAGAAGCATTAGCAACATGATTTTCAGTAAGGCTGCAAAACCTGCATGACACAGGTGTTATTTCTAACTGAGTCACACACAAAAAATCACAATCATTGATAAGACAATTGGTTACAGATTAGAGTCAAATAATCACACTGCATGCCGCTCTCATTAATATTTACTAAACATAGTTCTTAAGCAGATAACTGTAACTAGAAGCCTTATTTTAAAAGATACAAAAATAATGTTTAAAAGTTAAAAATTTGAAGAGCTTAAGAAAACTTTTTATTAAATAATCATTAGTGTGAAAATACACTCTTAAAGGTTAAGACAGTTAGAATTTGAAACTTTATATAAGTGCTCACATCAAAATGTAATTCTTCTGTGAGTTTTCAAACACTGTATTTTTGGAATCATTAATTATGACAATGATCAATAAAATCCAATTAGAAACAGATTAACTATAGCAAACAGAAATTAATTACCTCGTCTTCGCCCATAACTCCTTGCTGCATGTAAACAAAGGACAAATTGTAAAATGTCAGAACTAAAAATAAGCCCACACATATAGCTGTCTGTGATATGAAAAGCTTTGTGGGCATTTAGAAACTGTTACTTTGTTTTAAGATCTATTATAATGTCTCAACATAAAATTTGCACATTTACCATTTATAAGCATTTACACGTATACACTATGTCATATATCAGATATACATTTATAAATACTTCATATATATGCCATCTGAGTTATCTAAAATATCCAATTCAATTCTCATTCACATTTAAAACTCAGAAATATGTTTCATCTAGTCTCGAAGGGAATACACAATTTACAGTTAAACAGAGTCCCAATTTACTCAATGCATGAAACCAGGTTGAATTAAATTCTTATTTTTCTACTTTTGATTAAAAAGTCATATGATATATATTGTCTAACAGTTATATACATATGAACTACATTATAACAAAATCCAGTAAATAATGCTTTCTGCTCTGTTGATATAAGAACTACTGACTATGCTGGCCTCTGAGATAAGAGTAATGAGATAATTTAGTATAGTAATGAGATAAATGAAAATAATTATTGAATAATGAAAAGTAAAAAATATAAAGTAGAAAGGATTTTCAATCTGTTACTAGTAGCTTATATCCTTCTTATGGAAAAAGGATGTGATTTCTTTTTGTAAGTATCTACCAGTGTGATAACCTGATAATTTATATGTGAACAAACAAGTTCTAGAAAACTGAGTTCTAAAAAATACTTCAGAAGTAAGAGTCAGGTTTATAGTTGGGAAAGCAAGAAAAGCTCAATACTGAATAAATCTCAATTTAAAATATTTGTTAGAAAATTGTCAAAATGTACTCTCCCTGAGGTATAAAAATTAAAGCTCAAAAAGAAGTATTTCACTAATATCCTCTTTTATGTAAAGTTTACAAAATATATCTTGAATTTTATAGTAAACCTTTGATATAAAGAAATATTATTAGTGAGGTCAGTTCTCTTATAATAAAGAGTAGGAAGAACAAGCATGTCAGCTCTTAGTTATTTATACTTCCAAGCAATACGTCAGTAAGTATAAGGCTTACACTTTGACAAGCACTGTATCTGTCAGCACAGTGCCTTTATTAAGTGATGTAATCTACTGCACATTTAACCTGTCCCTGAGCTCCAATGAACACAAAAAGACTAAAGATTCATTTTCACAGCTTATTTGATATATGTGTTGGTTTACGGCGAAGATAAAAGTGAATGAGTCCTTGCAGAAGTAGGCTGGTTTCTGTGAGACCCAGGCCAACCTGGTCTACACAGTGAGTTTCAGGGTAACTGTGGCTATAGAGAAATCTTGTTTCAAAAAAAGAAAAAAAATAGTTTCACACCAATCAGAAATTAACTGTACAAAATCAGAGTGATAAAAATAATTTTAATGTAGCTATTAAACGAAGAAGAATGAAATTCCCTTAAGTGTTAAAAGCTGTTTTAAACCTTAAAATGGTCAACAGGTTCCCAAACATTTCATAGTAAGTCTTGGAGTTACACTTCTTCTGTAGCCACAAGGATAGTCCACTAATATTAATCAAGCATAAGTTTACTTTAGAGAATTTCAACTATGGTAAAGAAAGTCATGATTTATGAAGTAAGTAAAACTATTTTCAACAAATTTAAAGTCAAACAAGTTATGAAGTTATACTGTGGCAAATAATTCCTGACCTACTGAGAATATAACCTCATAACTGACTGATATTCTTAGCTGTGACATTTTTAGCTGAGGCTACTCAATAATGAGAATGTGTATAAATATTTATCGTATCTTAAGTTTTATATCATTCCTGGGCATGAACACATTTAGACATTTCCCTAACTCACTCATAGCTGAGGATTTTAGAGAGCTACCCTACTTATTTTTTGAACAACTCTCAGATTCCAAGTCTCTACATCACCAAAAATAGAGTTAGGGCTAGCCAGATGCTTCGAGGGTAGAATCACTTGCCATTCAAGCCTGGTGGCCTGCGATCAATCTTCAGAACCCATGGTGGGAGGAGAGAACCCACTCCTGAAGTCAGTGATTTCCCAGGGGCATCATGGTGTGTGCATTCCTCCAACCTGGAACCTCCCAACCCAAAAGTAACTGAGTAAAACAGAAGTGACTGCAAAGGAAGTAAGCCATGTCAGCATTTCCCACTCCCTGTCTGAGCAACAACCACTTCACTTGCTGTGAGGCACTACCCAAGATGTGCATGCTCACTTTCCCACTAGTGTTCCATATGAGTTTCTGAGATATATTTCTATATAACTCTGAAACAGAATAATCGGAAACTTCCAGTAAAGAAACAAAATAAAACAAAAAAACCCACAATCATTAAGTGAAACTCTAAGTGAACATTATGTTTTTTAGAAGATTCCTTTTAGACAGTCTGAACCTTGAAATAAGAATATGGTTTGAAGAAGCAAAGGTAATGATTTAAAAACTGTTTTAAAAGGCATTTATAAAGTTACTTAATAAAAAGTGAGAAATTGGCAATTTTAAAATATAGGGACATTTAAAATGTATGCATATATGCTTAAAGAGGCTCTGAGATAAGTTCCAAGACTTCCACTGCACATATGTTTTACAGTTTGGTGTAGTGTTCCCAAGGACCTTATTCAGGTTCTAACCACAGTGATAAGAGAAAAACAAAACAAAACAACCAGAACAATGCTTCTATTCTGTTTAGGGACTTAGTGCTCTTAAGTACTGGTTCCCAGTTCCAGCTGTGGTAGCTAATTACTGCTGCTGAAAGGCAGTAGGGAAAACATACTGAATCGGTCAGAAATAGAGGTTAAAGTTCTCTTGATGAGAAACTGAAGAACTTCTTATTTCTTCAGCATAAACAAGGCAGAACTAAAAGGAAAAACACCTACACTCCAAATTACAGTCCTTTTCTAAGACCACTTCAGTATCTCAACCATTCAGTCTCACCAACAAAGCAGTGATGTTGAAGGCTTTCCAAATTTCTTATTTCCTAACTTGATACAAATTCTCCTGCCTTTACCTCCCACACCATGCCCAGGCCTTGAGTAAAATTTCTTTCATTTCTTTTTGTTGGTGTTGTTTATTTGCTGTGGTTTCTTGAGACAGGGTCTCCTTGTTGCCCCAGATGGCCTGGTTAGGAATTCGGTATGTAGACTTGGCTATCCTGTATCTCAAGCAGATCTTCATGTCTCTGTCTCCCAAGGGCTGGGTTTATGCTACAAATTCAGGCTTGAGTAAATTTTCTTAACTAAAAGATACAAGCAACTTCATTTCTTTCCAAAAATGCAAGCTTCTGATCACACAAATGGCTATATATTTGGATAATCAATGCAAATTTAATGTCAAATGAGCTTGCTAATACCATTTTCCCTACCTTATACTTCTGTATAGGTAGAAAGGTACTAATAAAGAATGATTTTCTTTGGGAAAAGTAAAGAAAGTACAATTTCATCCAAATAGAGAAAACCAGCTGATCCATGTATCATTTTATATTGTTCCTACTACTTGAGAAAACACAGTCTTTTGGTATTGACTTTGTTTTTCTACTGATAACATATGTGCAAGGCTTATACACTTAGAAATATAAACATTTGAGCTGTTATTCTAATAATACTTAAAACTGAATAAAGTCTATCTCTATATAATGTGACTTTCCTTTTTAAGCCAATGCATATTAAATATGGCATTGTTGCAATACTGACTTATTCAAATACTGTCTCTAGCAGTCAACTCAACTTGAATTCAGCAAATATAGTCTAAGTCAGAAGAAGGAACCCTTCTTTGGAAATATAGCTTTTTTTTCTTTGATACAGGGTCTCATTATGTAACCCTGGCTGGTCTGGAACTTGCTATGTAGACCAGGCTGGTCTCAAATTCAGAAAGACCCACCTGATTCTTCCTCTTGGAATGCTACCATTAAAGGCATGTGCCACTGAACCTGACCTTTTATTTTTTATGTTAAAAAGATAGTTTTTGACAGGGTCCCCCTAGTTCTCGTGCACCTGGAAGTCACTATGTGGAGCACGCTGGTCTCCACTTCACAGAGATCCACCTGCCTCTGCCTCCTGAGGGCTGGCACTAAGGGCGTGAGCCACCATGGCCCTGGTAATGTTTAAATTTTTTAATCTACATAAATTCATGATATACACAGGTTTGGTACTGGGTCTCATTTTAAAATATATCTGCATAGCAGAAGCTTAGAATTACAAGTTTGGCACAGGTGTTTCATAATTGTACCATGTGTGATCAGCTTCCCATTCCCCTAGATATACTCAGAGTTGAATTTAACTAAAATTACTAATTAATTAAGAGAGAATTACAAGGCTTTTACAATGTTAGCTCTATTGGATTAGCATTGTTATTATTATTTTATTATTGTACTATGTTTTATTAAAGATATTCAGGTCTGATATCTTTGTACCACTACTGATTTTAGTCATAGACTATTATTTAATTGCAGTAATTATATATTTAACATATATATATATATAAAATTTATCCTGGAAACCCAAGGAGCTTGACAAGGGTACCACATTGCAGCAAATTTAAGACTCAAATTTTGTGCCTACATAGAGTTTCTACCAAATGATTCTCTTCAGTCTTCCTGCAATACAATAAAACAAACCTACTACACGAAATATCCTTCAAATGGCTGAAGATATCAGTTACACTCTCTCTTAATTTAGTGTTGTCTATAGTAATCTCCCAGCTTCTTTATCTGTTCATGGGATCTGACTTATACTCCTGCAGGATCCATTCTGTCACCGCTTTCTACCCCTATCTCCAGCTAACATTTATTTTCAGAAACTGCTCCAAATGCACGAACTTACTTCTTACCATGGCCTCCTGTGGCTCACTGTATGCTCTAGTTTAGTTGTGGAGAAACAGAGTCAAAGGAGGTAAAGTGTGTGTTTTAGCATTGTAGAGAAAAGGCAAGCTAGCTTCAGAGTCTGTGTTCTAATCCACACACCATCACAGAATGTGCTGATACAAAATTTACTACTAAATACTGATTCTTAAAGTCAACAATATTAGCTCTGTCTGCTTGTTAAGTGATTCAACTCAATCAACTTCCCTATAGTGAACTAAATTTATGACGTACTTAAAAACCTGAATAATTTAAACAGCAGTGCCAGGATCTAGGAGATGCCCTACTTTCTTTGATCAGTAACATTTAGATATTTAACAGAGGAAGAGCTTTGTACTGACATTATTTTATCCCTATGTTTCCCAGGAAGACAAGGTACTAAGCACAGGTTAAAAACAGTTCAAGAAAAATCCCTTATTGGCCTCTATTAGTGACCTTGACTTTTCCAGAATCTATATGTTCATGGTAAGACCTCTTTCATAAACGAATGCACCCAATATGGGGCTCTTATTTCGTCTCTTAACTAATGATCCCAGGCCAGGAAAAGAAAATTTTCTCTCTGGACTAAATTGTCTCTCTCCTGTCCTAAATACATTTTCATGTCCTATATTCATCATGTTTCTATCCTCCCTAATCCCTTGCTAGAGAAAGTTCAGAGATTCCAGGCTGTCTTCACTCAGTCAGCAGTACAGCCCCAAACACCAGACTACTGAGCACTCACATTTTAAAAGTAATAAAATAAAATAAAGCAGATCTGACTACTAGATGCAACTTGCCTGAAATAAAATGTGCTTATGCCGTCTTTATAATGAAACACTATTAAACCTAGTATCTAGATTTATAAAGACTTCTGGTGACTTACAATGTCATTTGATTTAAGGATGTTCAGTGTAACAACACCAAAAAAATGTAAGCTGGAACACCAGTGTGGCTTTCTAGGCTCTCTGCTTATGTAACTGGCATTTCCTTTAATCATGTGGCTTATGACTCCGTCAGCAGTACCAGCACATCTGTGAATTTTCTAACACAAACACCCTGTAAGGTACCTCCTTTCAAAGGAACTGCAACACATGAAAAGTTAAAAATTTCAGGGCAGGGCAAGAGAGATGTCTCAGCAGTTAAGAACTTCTGCTGTTCTTGCAAAGAACCCAGGTTTGATCCTGAGCACCCACATGGCGGCTACTCCCTGTCCATAACTTCAGTTTTAGGGGATTTGAGACCCTCTTTTGATCTCCACAGGCATTGCACAACACAGATACACTTATGCATATAAAATAAAAGTAATAAAATAAGGCTCTGTCCTTCCCTTCTGTCCTGACAATCCCACGCACGGGCTCTGTCCTTCCCCCTGTCACTGAGTCCCCCTTCCTTTGTTGGCCCTAACCCTGCAGTGAGTGCATTCTGTTCTGCATGCAGCTTCTCTACCATCGGATTTCAACATAGGTTTAGATGAAGAGCCAATGTGTTTTAATGATGTTTTTTGCAAGGACATAGGATTTGTAATTCTTCCTCATTTTTCTCCCCCTCCCCTTTGCTTGCCTCTGATTGAAAATTACTTCTGAGGATATTTTAAGCCTCCCTCCATCTCCACTCCTATAGCCATGTACCTGCTAAGTACCTTGACTTGCAGGTGTGAATACTTGTCCAGTGTGAAGAAAGAAAACTCTAACAAAATCTATTCTTTTCTAACTGGTGAATTTCAAATGTAAACTTTTCAGTTAGAATAAGCTAATGTACTATAATTACTACATTTATAGAATTTTTGATATATTCCTTAGAACATAAACACAAGTGCTTATACTAACAAGTTCTATATACTTTACACACTTTATCTCATTTCATTCTTACAAACCTTGAGATTGTAGCACCATCTTAAAGAGTGTGCAATGGGAAACTAAGACCAAAGTTACTTGCCCAATGTCATACCTTGAACTAGAAAACCTAGTATTCAAACAAGGAGTGTTCCAAAAGTTGTGATAATTGAATTAAATTATACAGTCACAGGTATGCTTCTCAATGACTATTAGCTCAGGGAGAATACATTCAGAGTCCTAATTCCTAATAGTTATCACTTTGTTTTATATTTTTAAAGATGAGGTCTTGCTATGCTGCCCAGGCTGGTCTACAACTGATGGGTTCAAGAGAATCTCCTGCCAGTGTCCTGTGGAACTGGGACTACAGATGAAGCTCAGCATGCTTGAACACAGTTTTATAAGATGATTACATGCTGTATACAGGGGAGGTTCAGGAAAATATGTATTTAATTATCTTCATTTATATAAACCAATTAGAAAAGTATTTTTTGTAAAACTTACCATTTAACATCAACAGATTGTCAGTTCCTGGATGTGGATAACTCAAACGACCTTTAAAAAGATAGAAGAGGGATTTAAAGATTAAGTTATTTGAAAAGAAGAAAAGGGAGCGGGTAAACGGGTAAGAAAGAAATAATACTGAACACTGTATAATTTCTTAACTAAACTGTTAATCTTCAAACTCAAAAGTTTCAATTTGGAAACTGAAAACTAAATGAGAAAGTAAGTCTTAGTTCCTAGAGCATAAGATCATGAAGTTATTTGAGGGCAACAATCATACAGGTATCCTACTGCTGGAAACTTAGTATGTGAATTTAAATAAAAATGTATTCAAACTGTCTGAAAATGTCTCTAGATTTCTTTTGCCATAAATAAAACTTCAAGGTAAGGAATTTATATTTCTAAATCAAAAGTAACTAAATTAAAAAGTAAATCAAAAGTAACAAAATCAAATTTAAATTTGATTTATTTTATGTGTATAAATGTTTTGACTGCATGTATGTAAGTGCATCATGAGTGTGCAATGACTGAGGAGGCCAGAACTGGGTGTCAGATCTCCTGGAACTGGAGTTACAAATGGTTGTGAGCTGTTATGTGGGAGCTGGGAACCAAAACTAGGTCCTCTGGAAGAACAGCCAGTACTCCTCGCCATCTGAGTCATTTCTCCAGCCCCCAAGCTAACTACAATTTTAAAATAAAAAGTGAGAAAAATCCTTTAACATCTCTTTAACTCAATGCAGTTTTACACAGTCCTGTTTAAAGAAGGGACTGCAAAGATGACATCCTAAGTTATTATTACAAAAGTAACTTATCTAGAGTTCCTAAATTATTTCTGAACAAAACTGAAAATCCCAGGGCTCATGAGCACATCACGAAGTATCTCCTTGTATCACTCTTCTCAGGGTTTATAATGCTGCCAAGCAACTGCAAGCATAGAACATGCTGGAGCTTAGCCAGCATTTGCACATGAAGGATTTGATTGGCCAAGGCCTACGGCAAAGATGACCACCACTGAAGTGCACTGAAATGCAGGACTTTCCTCCTGCATTTAGAAAACTGCTAGAAACATAAATGTTTTGCATCCTTGGCACTGCCTCCCTTTAAAGACAGGATGACTACATGCAATGCACTCCATCAGAAGTGCAACCAGAGGTACTGACTTCTCAAGAACTAGTCAGGGCACAGGTGAAACACATCTGTCTTTACCATTTCAGCTAAGCACTTTAAAGGCCCATGGTATATTCAAATATCTCATACAACTACAGATTGTTGGCCTTTGTGCTGAGTATGAATCTAATTTGATTATCTACTAATGAGTGGCAGATAATCCAATTTTGACTGAAAATCTATGCACATAAACACACATACACATGTTAACCTGTTCAATTCACATACACTCACACATAACCTGAGCTCTAATTTCACCATGGCACACTTTGATTTCTGATTCAATATAGTTAAGAAAGTGTCTGTTAAAGGACAATTTACCACCTCTTATTTACTCCCAAGTTTCATGAAACAAGACATGAGTTAACTAAATGATCTGTTAAGTAAAGATTTCATGCACTAAAAACACACAGTTAAGTTTATGGTTCTGAAACCATGGTATGGAGTGAAATTAGGAAAATATATAAAGCAGGTACAAAATTGAAAGAGCCAGGAAATACAACCCTTCTAAATTGGATTATAATAGCATGGTATGCAACTTTAAAGGATCACAGTTTATTTTGGAAATATGACTATTTCTAAACATCTTGTTGCAGCTGATCAAAATTAAAGTATAATTTAACGTCAACAAAAAATTGCTGATTTGTGACTTGATATTTAAAATAACAAACTCCTGTAAAAGTGGCAAGCTTCATTGCTGTTCAGGATAATAATTCTTCCATCCTGAGAGAATACAGCATGAGAGAGATAAAAATATAAACAGGACATAGTCTTTCTTATGATATGGTGAGAGAGACACAAATATAAAATATCAAAAAAATTGCCAGGCTAAAAGAATTTTGTACAGTATATCACACAAAACAAACACAAATGAGTATTTAGCCAAACCCAGGAATTTAGGCATACTTCCTGGAATATCACAGAACCTAAGTTCTATGAATATCATAGAACCTAAGGCACAGCCTCTTGCCTGATGACTTACTCCTCCTTGAAAGACACCTGCCTTTCAGTTGCCACATAATTACTCCCTAACATGTTCACTATTCACTTCATTTACGCAGATATGGGAACAAGATATTCTGTTTGCTTAGCAGACTTTTGACACTGTGGCTTTTGAATGGAGTTTAGCAGGCACACAGAATATAAAGTTTAAAAGAAAAGATACTTTCAAATGTGTATATGTTATATACACATTTAATTATATATAATATTATATTTGTATTGTAATATTATAGCTCATCACATAGAAAAAACTCTCGCTATAATAAAACACTCCACAAATAAATGAGTGAATGTAGATTCAAGTTATCCAATCAATCTCTACCACAGTGGAAATATTAACATATAAAAAGTTAACTTTCACAGTTATGTTTTACTTACAATATTTTCAAAACTACTTTCACCATGAACCTGCTGACAGGAATAACTAACAAGGTCCTGGGGTTTATGTCATGCCAGAGCTTTTAAAGGTAATCAATAACTATTTAATCCTGATAACAATGCCTTGAATTTGATATTACTGTCTTTCCATTTAAAAAGAAGATACTGCACCACTCAAAGGTTAGTCAACTGGCCGAAGCTTAACCACTGGCAGATATGGCAGACAGGATTTGAACCTCAGCAGTTTGGCTCGATATTCTTAGTGGCTGCCTTGACGCCGACCTGCTAATAATATAATACAGGGAAAGGAATGTACAGTAGGACACCGAAACTTCAATATAGAAAAAGTTAGGAAACAGAACACACTGCTATTAAACCAATAACTTTTTATTAGTCTAAAAGGCTTGTGGTGCAAAAAAGGCAGTGATGCCTATTTGTCATCACTAACAGCAGCTCCATTTCCAACAGAATGCCCAGAGTGTGAAAACTACACTCTTCAGCTTTCATAAGGGTGGGAGACCCGAGCAAAGGGATCCTTACAGGGATGTAGAGATGATGGCAAACAAAGGAGGCCATGTCAATTCAGGAGGCACTAACACAATGCTAAGAATAGCAGAAAAATTACAAGGAATTTAGGCAACGGAACTGCACCACATTAATAATATAATTGCTTTGATAAGAGAATTTTCTGTCTCATTTAAACCATATGAGTATTCTGTTGTCTACCTTGTAGCCACATAAAGTATTATTGGTAACATGTACATGGAATAGAAACTTCATGATGGTTTTAATACATCTATAAATAGTGAGCTTGCGCTAAATCTCGACATTACTTCTGCAGTAAGAGTAGGCTGTCAAGATGGCTCAGAAGGTAAAGAAAGGTGCTTGCTGCCAAGCCTGACAACTCCAGTTAAATCCCCAGGACCCATATGGTGAAAGGAGAGATGCCATTTCTCGAACTTGTCCTCTAACCTCCAAACATGTACCACTTGAGGGTGAGAATGTGCACACACAAACACAAAATAAAAGGTTAAAACAAAATGACACTATGTAATTTAATATTTAAACAATTTTGCTGGGTATGGTGGCACAAGCTTTTAAGCCCAGTACTTGGGAAGCAGAGACAGGTGGATCTCTCTGTGAGTTCAAGGCCAGCCTGGTCATTCCAGGGCAACTAGGACTACAGGGAGACCATTTCAAAAAAAACCCAAAAAAACAAAAAATAAAAAATAAAAATGAAAGAATATGTATTTTTTACATGTCAGTGAAGTGTTACAAGGCTTATACTATCTTTAAACTGTCTGATTAGTCTATTATGACTTAAATACTGTTTTGTATCATATATATGCAAACACACCTCTTAGCTCATATTAATCAGTTAAAATATATACTAATCAACTCTATGCAGTAAGAATTAGGACAACTAAATGCTTACCTCTTCTCTAGACAATCTAACAGAATATATTTATAGTAAGCAATTGCTGGATGTTTGCTGCTTTTCTTATGTGCAGGCATTTTCCTACTTAGAGAAATGCTTTCTGCTTGACATAGACCTGCCCAGGTACGGTCCAAGCTCATGCCCCTTACTATAGTCAGATCTGAAGAACTGGATGCTATCACGGTTGACCTGCCCCAGCCTCCTTCTTTTCCTATCCCCACAACTCTACATTTTTACTACCTCAGTTTCTTGCTGTTCCTGCGGTTTTTAAAGCACAGGCCCCACAGGAGCAGCGCCTTGTCTCTGCCGTGCTCTGCTGTATTTCTAGCAGCACAGTAGAGCACGGCAGATGACTGGCTCAAAAACACTTGCTAAACAGACAGATTTTATTCTATTTTGTGAGCCTCAGACATAACTGGGAGCGGTAACCTAAAGATGTGCCTCTACGGGGGGCACAGGAGCAAAGAAAACAAAAGAAAACAGAACGATCTTTACCTCAGCTCATTCCTTAAATCTCTTACCCATTATGCAAGAAGGTTAGAGACTAAAAGTTTTGCTTTTTACTTTTTGCCAAGATAACCTTCTCCCTTATAGCAAGTTTCTTTGAGGAAGAGGTCTCCTTCCTCCTTGGTTCACTCTTTGTATTTTCAGTTCTGGTTAATTATGGACAGAAATACTAAATAGGGAATTTCAGAAACAGTTCGTAATTTAAGCTGCATACTCTGTGGAGTGGCATCCTGAATCTCACACTACAGCACCTGCCCTGTCCAGGTGTGTGGCACCACACTGTGTACACTGCCTGCCTGCGGTCTCCCAGGAGCTGTCTTGGTGTTGGCACAGTGTGGGTAGGTACAGAGTTTGATACTATTCTTACTTTCAGGCCTTCACTGGGGCACTAGATGGAGTCCTGTGAATAAAATGAGCGACTCCAAACCATTCCTCACGAGTGACTGGAAATTGCTAAAGTGCAATGTCATGCATCTTGTCAATACTTTTTAAGAGAAATCAAAATGAAGTCACATATGATCATAAAGAACCAGGGTTAACACTGACATTAGATCCAATCGAAAGGGAGGCGGAATGAAACAGTGATTAAAAACAGAATCTCACAAAGATCTCCCCAACTCTACCATTTATTAGTAGTTGAAACTTGGGTGGCAATTGTTAAAAATAAGATACAGTTGTCTAACTACAAAATATCCACATGTTAGTTGTGGAAATAAATATGTCTGATATGTGATAAATTGTAGAGGTGTATTAACATCCATACCCACATATCTTTAAGTGATGACAGCTAATCCTTTCTTATGTGCTTTAAATAAAGCATTTCTCTCACTGGGTTGGTTTATTAATCCAATTTTTTTTCATCATCTACATTTTACCTTTTCTATATCCAAAAAGTTTACATGAAGTCTGGTAAAATCCACCTAGAATGTGGTCATAACCAACCTTGAATAACTCTAATTTCTGCTCAGATCCAATGGGCAGGATAGTCATTCCTGACCTCACTCTCAAATCTCAGTGCATGCCTCATAAAACCCTAAGAATAGATTATACAAATATAGAAATACCCTTAGATCCAAAGACCAGGTTCCGAGCAACAGACTTAATTCCTATATCTAATAAAAGCCATCATTTATTCTAAATTCAAATGAAATGAATTCAATTCATTATTAAATCAAGATCCTCTCATAAATATTTCACCTATCAATATTAATAAAAATTTAAGCCCTGTCTTATTATCATTTTATGCTATAGAATATACTAGGAAACTGAAGAACTGAGAATACAAAATTATTTATTTCCACAAAAGTATAACCACAAAAGAAAGGAGACAAAAGACTGAAGTTGTTAGTCATCTACTAAGATAATGTAGTAAGTCACAGTGCTAAAACTAATGCGAAACTAATAATATTAATATCAAGTTGAGCTAATTGCTGCAAACATTCCATTTTGTTTGAATGGGTTTGTTTAATTCGAAAGCTTCTAAAAATAGCAAACAGACACCCAAATACTTCAGTGGCAATGGTAAACCAGTGTGCATTCACAAGCACAGTCCATGCTTTTCAGTGGTGGAACTGTACCATATAACTGTTTTTGTTTTCAGCACAGTATCCAATAAATTCTATGAGATATTCAACAGATTATTTCTCTGCCATTCTGGGAGGCAACTTAGAACCTCAGGCACATTAGGCCAGCACTGTACCACTGAGCTATGTCCTTGACCTCCAAATATTTATATTAAGTATTGTGATAAGTGATTTTGCCTAATGTCAATGTTCTGCGCACATCTGACACAGACAAGGGAAACAGGATGTCTGGTAGAGTATTTGCATTAAATACATTTTTGATTACAGTATTTTTGACTAGGTCAAGGTGAATCTATGTATGTATATAGGCACAAAAATAAAAATATTTAGTACATCCTGTGGAAATAAACTCAGATAAAGGGTCACTAACTCCATTTATAAACTGTAAATATCTAAAATTCTAACTGTAGTAGAACAGTTATATAAACTATTTTACATGGATTGGGTGCAATACATGATCACTCTTAAAAGTTCTAAAATATTTGTGAAGAATATAGAAAAAATATTTAATTATGCAAGCAATAATTTACTGAGGCTCTCTTACTTGCTTGGTATTTTCACAGACACTGATAAAAGCAATGTAAAAATGGATATGGTCATTGTTCCTAGAACACAGTGTCATCTGAAAGCTATACATTAAAAAAATAACGAAGAATTGTATCTGAAATAAATATGATATTCTAGGAAGGAATCTGCTTCTCTAATAGTTATACAATATCATCTACTTTTGATAGAGATACAAGAGAATCCTTGCTGGGGAAGTATAAGTTGACTGGGGATTACAGAAGCTTTATTTACTCACAAAACCTCTTTAGCTTTGTGAAATACCAGGGAGATATGAGAGAGAGAGACAAATTGCCAAAAACACAATCCTAAGTCACTATATATGGGACAGGTCATTAAGACATAAGCAGGTACCTATAAGGCTCAGAAATAAGCTGATTTGGCTACCACAGAGGACAGATGTAACACAGAATTAAAAATAGAAAGACTGATAAAAGAACCAGAGAGACACATGGCCATATTTTTGGCTCTTCTAAAAGAGCTAAGAAGCTAGACCAGCAGGTCCCAGAAAGAGCTGGAAGACACCTGGGTCTGTTTCTCAGACCACAAGGAAAGACCTTCATATATTGTCAGCATCTTGTGTGATTGGCATATAGTAGTTATTGCTAGCTAATAAATTTGACTATAGGCGTAGAGCTTTCACATTTTGCTTTGACATATGAAGAGATAGTACGTTACAGCATACAGTATCTGTTGAACCCTGTAACATAAGGACAGAAGCAAAGAGAAAAGACTTAATTAAGTACAGACAATACAATGAACTAGAAAATAAATCATTAAATATAATGTTCACCAGAAATAAGATCAATCAAGATTAATAAGACAGACTAGAAAAATTCTGAGAATTGTTTCAAAGAGGGCCTTGAAATTAACAGTTTTTAAAACATAACAATACCAAAATAAAACACTAAGAATATAGTTCAGTGGCAAAATCCTTCCCTGAGCTAGTACACACACAGCTCAAGATTATATGTCCACACATATAATCATAAAGAAACATAAAATAAAACAAAAGCAATAGAAAAAAAAGTTAAAACCAAAAATTATGAGTATAGGGAGCATCACATTTAAAAAAAGAGGAATTCTCAAAATGGTTATATTAAAATCAGAAGGGGAAATTTTTTTTAAAGCCCCAAATTCCTATAAAGAAATGTGTATCTGTGACAAAAGGTTCCAAATGAATATTCAACTCAAACTATAGGAGAAATAAAGGAAAGCATGTATGAACATATGTAACCTGAGATCTACGAGTCATTATTATGAAACTTCACTAGTACAGATAGGAAAAAAAAACCCTAAGAGAGAACAAAAAGGGGGGAAAATTAAAACCAAGCAACTGTACAGAACAGGTTTCAGAACAGCAACCAGGAGTTTAAAGATAATGAAGTAATGGCTTCAGCATTCAAGACTGCTAAAGTATAATTCTATGCTGGTTTATCATCTTATGAAAATATAACCAGTGTATCTGTACATACAGGGGTTCAAATTTATGTCCTATTAACAGAAAGATGCTGAAAGGCAGGTCCAACAAAACAAAGGTCTACAGACTTAGGAAGAGGACATGGGGATGAGGATATGCACTCCACAGAAAAAATAATCTGTTTTGGGGAAGTTCTAAATGAATCTAGAGGGCTATGAGGACAACTCCAGAGAAATGAAATATAATCACATGCTGATTATTTGATGTGTCTGCATGTCCTCAAAGAAGAGTCATAATTATATAGGTAAATTTTGGGATAAATTAGAGATAAGTACTTAGAAAAATGTGAGAACCAATGAGAAATAACAACTATTAATTCTAGGAAAAACACAGTTATATAAAAAAGAGAAAAACATATTTCACTGTATTAATAAATGAATTATTGAATATGATTTGTATAATCTCAGGAATAAAATCTTTGAGTTAGAATGAAAGTGGTTTTATAATTACTGTAAGAGTAGGGGAATGCTGGGGTTGGTAAATTACAACAGATTTCAATACCTATGACCAAAAGTTTTATAAAAGATACAGAAGCAACAAGATTACAAATTAGATAAAAGAGAAAGGCTCAACATGACTACATGTAAAGCACCGGAATGAGATGTGGACAGAGAAGGATGAGGGTGACTTTTCTTTAGCAGAAACTTGTGGCACTATTTGACTTTATGTACATAAATCTATGTACATCTATGCTTGTTTTTCCTTAATGTTAACCAGGCTGGAGAAAAGACAAAGATTTAAATATTGCAAATACTTTAGGTTATATACAGAAAAGGAAAAAAATGGGAAAAAATACATCAAAGTGCCAACTTTAGTTTAGGAAACAACTGATAAAAATTTATTTCTTTAGCCAGATGTGGTACACACCTTTAATCCCAGCACCCAGGCAGGCGGATCTCTGTGAGATCAATGTTAGCCCTTCTACATAGTGAGTTCCAGGCCAGCTGGGGCTAAAGGGAAACCCCATCTCAAAAAGACAAAAAAAAAAAAAAAATGCTTCTTTTACTGTTTCTAATTTTGATTTAAAAATATTTTTTGTGAAAAGGTAGTATTCTCAAAAAGATTAAATGTTATTCTTTGGAGAGAAAAAGAAATTCCTAGATAGTCTTTTTATAAAAGTAACTAAAATTCATAGGCCTATTTCACATATTTCCTTTTATTATTACACAACATGTACCAGAGAGGTGTATGTTATACATAAGAAAGTTCTTGTCCAATTAAAAATAAGAAATATAAGACATTTGCAGATCATAAGACATTTCTTACAACGAAGAACAGACTTTCAATCAGAAATGTTATATCTTCTTATGGGTGCAATTTTATGAAAATTTACTATAATTTCGGTAAGATAAATTTGGTTTTAAACCTGAAACTGTAGTTTGTAATTCAAGGGAGTTTATCTAGATAGTTGAAAGTGCCTAGAATAATGATAACTCTCATTATTAGTCTTGTTATTAATATAGATAACTACCTAGAAAGAAACAGAAGACTTAAAAATCTCTGCTCAGGATGTACTTAAAGTAAGTTTTCTAAAACAAGAACTTTGATATCATTTCATAATTTTCTGTTTCGTCTGCAGATACAGTCCCTGATAACAGAAGATAAATTTTCATAACGTGTACTTTCATTAAGACAATGCTGTACTGTATAGCTATTCAAAATTAAGTTTGTTTCCACTTATAAGAATGATCATCAAAGTCAGAATGCATGTAATAAAACGTATAACATTCCTGTGTATTACCTCCTTTTGGTTTTTTCAGACAGGGTTTCATATATGCCCCAAGGGTGGCCTTAAACTCACAGGATCCCCCTGCCTTAGCCTTCCAAGTGATGGCATTCTAGACATGGACCACCATACTTCGATCCACTAATTATCTTTTTAAAAAGACAATTTGATATCAGTTAAGTATTCTGTATCCAAAATGTTTTAGGTCATAAATATTTTGGACTTTAGATTTATTGTTGAATTTTAAAAGACTTAATAGTCATATTTATACAATGTATTTTTTTGTTATAGGGTCTAAATTCAAATATGAAATTTATTATATTTTATAAAAACTTTATATACACTGAGGATAATTTTATACACTATTTTTAGTCTACTTCATTTTGACAGTGGCATGATGTCACGTGTGGAATTTTCCACGTGAGGTATCACGTCTTACATTTTGCAGTATTTTGGCATTTTTGAAACAAGGGTGTTTGATCTGTAGATGGGATTCTGTACCATATCCTTTTGGCTGTTGCACAGATTTTGAATTCAGGAATCACATATGATGCAAGGAAACCACATTCGGTCTTGAGATTACATTCCTTCTGTCAGGAAAAAGATAGAGAGTCTTCTAGAATGAGTCCACAAACTCCTTTGTATGTATATCATTGGAAGTTTTTTTTTTTTTTTTTTTTTTGATTTAGCACTTTATTTTAGTGAATGCACTAAGCATTCCAATTTTTCATAGATTATTTTGACCCTTGCTGTCCCATATCAGTTTCTCCAAATACGCTCTTTATGCAACACATAATCCTGGGGAGTGGGCCTGAAGTGAGCATGCTCTCATAGGCTACAGAACCTCTGTAGCTCAAGAATTCCTCAATTCTAGAATACAATTTCTCACACAAGAGGCTTACACATTTATGCAAGCTATTTTGTGGTTTTGAACTTTAATCTTTCATTAAGGTCAACAGAAGCAAAACAGGGCCAAGTGGAAGGACAGCAAGATTCTGGTTTTACCACAAATACTTAGCAGTTAAGAGCAATGAGTTCTTTCTTTTTAGGGGTGAGACTCCCTAAAATGAGCAGAGCTTCTTACTTTAGGAGTGTTTAAACATAGTTTGGCAACAGGTAATATATCTGGTATTTGATACAAAGGCTCATAATAATTAAATGATTTGAAAAGCACATACTTCAAAACATTTGTTGAAATAAAGTCCTGGTTCCTGAATTTCCTTGCATTGTTCAGGGTTCACTTACAAAGACATTCTGACCAAATGAGACTGGTCTTAAGGACTGTTACATAAACTGCATTTCTTCCTATAGTTTAAGTCAATTTTTATGAGCTGAAATTCATTTTTTTCTCCTTATACTTTGAAGGAGGGCACTATATTAAAAATGCTTACACAGTAAGACCTTTTTACAAACTGTTGGGGGCAGGAAGGAGGAGGGATTAACAATGATCTGTCTTGTTCTTTTGTTTAAAGAGGAATGTTTGAACTGACTCACACAAGCATAAAAAGATGCTAGTGAAAAATTGCCAAATTATAAAACTGTACTTGGCATGACTTACTTTAACCACTAAAAAACTCCACACTTGTTCTTCCTTTGAAAAGAAAACAGACTTTGCCTAGAATCAAGACAGCCATCAGGGAATCGGGTGTCCATGGAGAAATTTCAGAAAAAAGCAGATAGGTCAGCGACATTCAAATTAAGAAAAACACGCACAGTGTGCTAGTGTTCCTGACACGGCAGAAGACAGCACAAGAGAAACCATGCTGACCTAGCCAGGCTACCCCCAAGAGCATCATGCTACCCTACACAAGGCAGGACCCACCTTTCAGCTTCTCAGATGTTGACAGGGAATGACACTTTTCTCCCAATAAATTTTCATCACTGTACTGCTTGGGCTTCGTATCAGCATCCCCTCCACTCCACATATGAATTAGGAAATGTTTCCATTAATTACCTAAGCACTCTTCCTCCACAGTATTACAGAGTTTTAACAGTTGTATGTAACGGTCTTTGTGTCAGCTCTGCCGTTCTTTCTACAACAACAGAGAGCACACCTCTTCCACACAGTGCACAGTCAGCAAAGGGTACAAAAGGGGATGCCTTCAGTGTATGTCAGGTTCCATCTCCCGCTACCATCACTTCCTATCTGTACATCTCCAACAGGACTGTAGGTTTCCCACATGCTAAACCAGACCATAATAATCTTCACACTAAGCAGTGGAGGCTGCCCACTGACCTACAGAAGCCACTGGGATGCTGGAAAATAGGGGTAACTAGAGTGAAGCATTTTGGGTGTAGGTGGAGATGAGAGGTTGCGTCTATTAGTGCAATCACTCAGCTCTCAGCCAGGTCAGAACCCTTTTACTTTGTTCTTAGTCTGAAGATCTACTTGACTACTTTTCTCCCTGATGACAGTATGACTAGTTTCTTCTTTCTTTTATACTTAAAGTCGAATTAAATAAGTTTATAGATCTATCTTTTATTCTGTAGTGTTCAGCCTCTGTGATGACGTCTACCATTTCTCATCTCAGTGTGTACAGCTCTTGGGAAGTACCTGTGCAGGTATTAGGGTATGAGGGAGTGATGGTATTAGGCTAGGCTACAGGGTTTTGAGGCATCTGCCATGAGCTGTGTCATTCACTCTGTGCAGTGGGAAGGAGTGGGTAGTACCAGCAACCGTGCGTGAGAAACTTCAGCAGCCCTTGAACATCTGTATGGTAATGAACTGAGTTCTAGCCTTTAGGAACTGTGTAAGATACACATTTACTGTAGTTTTAAGCTGCTAAATTCTGGGTTACTTGTTTTGTGGCAATACATAATATCATCTCTCATTAATGTTACAGAGAGAAACAAGGAGTTCATTTTAAAAAATTCCTCCTCCACCAACTCCTTCTCTATTAGTAATATATCTTATAAGGAAGACAGAACAAACAATGACTTTAGAGAACATTCTAAGAGGGCAGAATAAGATTCATCTTGTTTGTGCTTTTTTTGTTTGTATTTTTTTTTTATTACACGGGGTCAATATTTTCTGAGATGTAAAAAGACAGAAAAGATGACCAAAGCGCTTCCCTGCTTATCAGAAAAGGGGAACGACAGTGCATGGGTTGGCCCAGGTTGTCCTGGTCTGTTTGCAATCCTCCTGCTTTGTCAGTCTGCTAAGGTTCAGACCTTCATAAAACTGTAAAGACCAGTGTGTGGAGAAAAAAAAAAAAATAGATCAATGCGTGATATAGGAAGCAGTGGGATTTTTACTCCCAAGAAAAAAGTATTATGCTGGAGTACTCAGGCAGTACATGTAAAAGTTTCAAGTTGGCATTTGCAGAAGGAGGAGTTTGTTCCTTTATATGCTAATAGAAGACGATTTCTCAAATGTTTCAATCTTCTTTTCCTTTTTGTTTCTCTAATACATGTAGAACTTTTACAAAATTTTCCAGCTAGAAACAGAAATTTCGTCACCATGATAGTTCCTAAAAGTGGTAGTGGGCTTAGTTTTCCTTTCTTAGAGCCAAAGATAATTCTTCCAACAATTAAAAAAAAAAAAGAGTTCACTGCAATTTTTTAAATTATGCTTAGAGAGCATTTTGATGCTCCCATTTCTTTTCTTAAGGACTTAAGAGTCCCTTCTACTTTTAAAATTGCCTTGGCTAGAAAAACATAGTGTGGCAACGAGTATTTTCTCTAATCCCTAAAGAAGCCCTTTCAGAAAGAGAAGGAGAAATAATGAAAACCTTTTCATTATCCATAATTAATAATTTTGGCTTTTTTTTGGGGGGGGGGTTATTCTTGTTTTTTGAGACAGGGTCTCCTTGTAGTCTTACCTGGCCTGAAACTCACTATGAAGACAAAGCTGGCCTCAAACTCAGAAATTGGCCTACCTCTGCCTCCTGGGTACTGGGATTACAGGTGGGTACCATCACACCTGCACAATTAACAATCTTGACTTTAACTTTTGCTAGACTGCTTAAAAGTTATTTTTTTCCTATCAAAGACAAATCAACAAGGAAGTTCTTAATTGTAAACTGTTAAGATTCTATTCTTGTATATTTTTATTTGATTTTGAGACAGTCTTGCTACCTAGCCCAGGCTAGCACTGAACTGGAGATCTTCCTGCCTGTACCGATTGCTGGTGTTATAGTCACATGCCACCACATAGTATAGGTTCTATTCTGAAATGGCAGATATAAGGCAAACACAACTCACTGTAAAAAAGAGCAAGGCCTCATACAAAGATACTGAAAATCTATTAGAAACAACAACAAAGCCCATGAGCAAATGAAGGAAAAAAGTACAAAGCATAACCTTATTACTTTTCATGAAGAAGTACCATCAGCACATACCAATAATTACTCCTAATAACAAGCTCCTTAAAATGATGGGATTAGAAAGAAAAACTCTATGAATGAAATCTAGGACTAGAGTAAGCTGTTTAGATACCTGGCCAGTATTATCAACTTAGCTGGCAAGAAGCAAGTTCTAGAATTTCTAAGCTAAATCTTCTAAGAGAATTCCAAATTAACTTTGTAGGGTCAAAAGGGCAGAAAGTTTACAAAGCAATGCATAATTCTGATTCAGTGACAAGTTTTGTGCTAGAACCAAGCAGTCACTCTACTCTTGCATTCTTAATGCACTGACACTGTGTGAGACAAAAGCTTGCTGCTTTAAGTAGCTAAAGTTTTTGATAATGTGTTACATACAACAGACAGTATCTCCTAGCTGATACAGTTGCTAGATTTTCACCATTAATGGAAAGGATAATGAGAGACAGAGGACATAAATTGCTCTTTTCACTTATACATAGGAAATACACATACGAAGCAAGCGTGTAAGTGAAATTTCTTCAGCTATCACTAACAATAAGTGCTCATTTCCCTATGAAAATAGGTAATATAAGCAGATAAGTTATAAGCAGATATGATATAAAATTACTTCTTTAAAAAGTTACCTACCCTTAAGAGGATCATGCTCTGCTCTCATGATATCAATAAGGGAATTTTCCAAAGAGTGCATGTTCAAACTGTCATACATTCTACTTCGATCCTGGAAGATAGAAAAAAGAAGAGATTTATGAACTATGCAAGTTTTAAGCAAAAGTTATAAATATCTAATGTAACACTCTTACATAAACTAAGACACCTGATGAATACAATGTTTCTAATCAATCTACAACCCATGAAAATACTGATACTTAAGGATCTTGTGAGCTATAATGGCTCTTATCGAAGGGTACTATTTTCAACACATTCATCTCTAAAGTATATTAAAAGTAATTAATTTCATTGGCAGTATTGGTTGGATACAGTAAAATAATTTCTCTGATCTATTTTATAACGATTCCTGATATGTTATACATTCAGAAAACACTTTCAGTCACTTAAAGTTTTCCCAGATATCTAGGAAGACAGAAATTGACACTAGGAAAATAAATATCTTGGAGAAGAAATTAACTCCATAATTGCACCATACTTTAAACATCTATCAGACACTTAATGTCTGACTTAGTCATCTGAATTTCAAAGTAGTTAATGTTTAACCATCTGACATAGTAAAAATCAAATGCATGATACTGATATCAGAAGAAAGATGAATGCCAAGAATATTTACATTCAGATCTCACTCTCCAGAGTTCTACCACTGCTCCTTCTATTTTTCAACCCTCCCACCAGGGTTAAGGCCATTTTAAACTCAAAATGGTCATCACAGAAATCAAGGAAGAATCTGAATGAAGGTCACAAAAAAAAGTCTCCACAGAAATCAAAGTACAGCACTGGCCAACCTGGACCTTGTGTCACAAGATGCCCTGAGGTCTCTGGACTAGGACTTCAGAAAGCTGAATTTAGCTACTGAAAAACTTTCCAGAGACTAGGTTCGTTATTTTTCCACATTGATGTTTAATAGTTGTAAGTTTTTAAACTAGGGGGTGCAGAACCAGGACTGCAGATTAAATAAGGTGCTGTCAAGGAACTGGAGAGGGAATAAGTAGGATGGAGAGGTGCTAGAGAGTAGGCTCTTAGGTCACCTACCCACCAGCTACAAATGGCCATCCACACCACTGGCTTCTAACTGAAAGACCCTCAAGAACAACACACCATCTACAATACTAGAACAACAAAGAATCAAGGAGCTAAAGCAGTGCTTCTCAAACCTGAGCATGCTTCGGAACTCTCCAGAAGGCAGGTTAATACAGACTAGTACCACCCCTAAATGAGTCTGATTCAGTAGGTTTGGAGTGGCAACAGGTAATACGTGTTTCTAGCAAGTTCTTAGGTGACACAGAAGTTGGTGTCCAGAGACCACACTGTAAGCAGCACTGAGCTTTGCCATCTATGTTATCTCTTTAGTCTCTGGCTCTGTTGTCTAGAAAATAATCATGTCCGTCTAGACAGTGCCTACAGTTCACTTAAAATTACAGAAACGCCTCTAATTCTCAAGTCTACTTGGTCTCTACCACAAAATCAAAAAAACAAACAAAAAAAAAAAAACGGTAAAAATGAGTAAGTGAAGCTTTAAGAGTGCAAAGGTTACTTGTAAAATAGCAATTATGACTGGCTATCCAATCTCAGAATCCACAACAGAACATGTTAATTAGCTACACTGACAGGTATCAGACAGTAACGTGGCTTTATTATCTGGAGTTTCTACCTAATGACTACAAGATTAAGTATTATCATATTCAAGTTCCAAGTTGTGTTTAAAATAGGATTAATATATATACTGCTATGATACAAATTAATATTCATATAATAAGCTAAAAAAACATGCTCAGAAGGTGTGACATACCATGTAGGTTCTAAGAGTGCATTATAAATAATTAAAATACTTTTAAGTTCTAGTTGCCCTAAATAGTTTTGAAGAAAACATGTTACAGTTCAGAAATAATTTTTCAAGAGGATTTAAAATAAGTTATATTTAGTGATTTTTACTTGGCTATAAAACAAATATGTGGTCTTCTAAGTAAGGGTAAAGTTAGGCAAAGATTTATTCTTCTAAATTGCCCTCAATTACAACATAAACAGAAGACTTGAAGCAATTTTTAAATAATGATGAACACAACAATCTTGATTTATATTAATAAATATGGAAAAATCACCTCAAAGTGACTTACATTTATTATTGCAAAGCTGTTGAAAAGCAACAAGAATTTGAGAAAAACCAGAATCTCTTTGAGGAAGAGTCTATATACAACCTATTCTACAATATGAAACCATCTGGTAAAGAACTAAGCAGGATTTTACAAAAAAAAAAAGATCACGGAATCTTACAATCACAAGAACCAATAGAACTATTGGAAAAGCACAACTTTCTACACCCTAGTATTTATTTTATTGTTTCTCTTTACCCAAACATTAGCCAAAAGCATGTATGGAAAATGGTAAGGTAGGCAGAAATTATTTCAAGAAGAATTAAAGAACTATGCATAAGACAGGAGATACATAAAGAGAATGTCCACTACTAAAAAGGCTGCAGACACCACGCCTGTGTCTACATCCCTCAAGTTCAGGCTCCCCGAAGCCACGCTGCTGCATCGATGAAATTACATACTAGAATCAGGTAAGGCAAATCAAGACTCTAGTAAGATATTTTCCTGAAGGAAGAGCTCTACAATGTTTTATTTTATTTTATTTTTTAACATCCTATTAGTTTGGGTACTTGATTGATAGAAAATATCTCTAATTAATTTGAGGCAGTTTATATGATATACACCAAAAATTCATTATGGAAAACATTGATAATTCCCCAGGAAGGAAACAGAACAACATGCATTTATAAGTTTCTTGGGCTATATTACAAGTGCTGCATATAAAAATGTAAATGGTAATACCTTCAATTCATATGAATAAACAATCTAATTTTCAGTATCTCATTGAAAATCCCATTTTAATGAAATTTTGAAATAACATTTTGAGTATAATTTCTTATAAAGGTAACTACTTAAAAGTATTTTAAAGGTAATGAATTTTAGCCAGACCTAATATAATCTGAGGACTCAGGACAAGGAGGGAGGGAGATGGCAGCTTTCAAAGTAGACTTACCTATAACAATCATACTCTCAAAAAGAAAAAGAAAAAAGAAAGAATGTAACCTGAGAGAAATTGATACAAATATCTCATGGGGGACTGGGTAGATAGCTCAGCTGGTAAAATGTTTGCCACCAAAGCATGAGGAACTGATTTTGCTCCCCAGCATCCATATAAAGAGCAGGGTGCAGTGGTGAACTCTTACACTCCCACAACTAGGGAGGCAGGGGAGAAGGGCTCCTCGGGCTCTCAGACCAGCCAGCCTAGCCTGACTGGTGAGTTCTTGTCAGGGTTCCCGAGGGATAACGCTGTTTCGGCTTCTTATCTCTACACGCACACACACCTGTACATATACATGTACACATACACGCCTTAAAAGAAATATATGAGAATTATTTTTAAAGATGGGCAAGTATGTAACAATTTACATATACTTTTATTTTTGTAATGAAACTCTTTATTTTTTATGTGTATGAGTTTTCTGCACAGAGGCCAGAAGAAGGGTGCCAGAGCCCCTGGAACTGGAGTTAAGGATGGTTTTAGATACCATAGTGGGTGCTGGGAATCAAACCCACATCCTCTGAAAGAACAAGAAGCTAGTACTCTTAACTGCTGAGCCAGATCTCCAGCCCCTACATGTCCTTTCAAAAGGTATTAAATTTGAAGCTTTCCATCAAATATTTAAAGAAATGCAAACCCATAAAAATGTACTAGCAACAAATAAAATCAATCTATGAAAATAGTTTTCCATTTGCTGAATTTAATTACATGTTCAGATCCTGGTGTCATTCAGGTCTGAAGGCTGCAGGTATAAGAACCAAGGTGTCAGCTCTATACTTTATCATACTCTAGATCTAGTTCATTTAAACTAAAGGAAACAAATTACATATCTATGATCAAAAATTACTATTAAAATCTGTATGAGAAAACAAAGATAATCTCTTAAGATATTTAAGTGATTAAGCATTTTTCTGTTATTTCAGTTTCATCAACCAATTACCTATTCCATATTTTAAGATACCAGTTCCAGTTTCACATAGCTACTGTTGTATTTTTAAAAACTTTATTTTTATGGGAAGATGGAAACACAGAACAACTTATAATAGAGACCCTCTGAGCATAGAAGGGCAAGTAGGAAGGTCATATACTACCTACACTGACTTAGCTCAAGCTTTAGACACATACACCCGCCTCCAAGACCCAAAGCCTTTTATATTACACAAAACAAAACAAAACAAAAACATCACAGGCTAGGAGAGGAAGGGGCAGGAGACAGGAAAAGAAATGTCCAAAACAGATCAGAGAAAGTGTAAGAGCTGGCTTATAAAGGTTTGACGTGACCTAGTTCAAGCCTCCCCTTTATAGATAAGGAGTCTATGACCCAGAGATGAAAGCCCATAAACTGTGCCATTCAGGGTGGCAAAGGTTGCAAGGGAGAAGAGGGGTCAGTTCCATTTCATTTCCATCTTCCAGTTTTTCCTCCACTGGAATCACTATCATCACATCACACTTCTGTATAAATCACACACTCAGCAGTACACCAAAAACTGTGCCTTTAATTTAATCACAAAATGCTTTAAAAGAAATAAACCTACCTAAAAGCCCAAGCTGTAGAACAGGCAGAGGCAGAGTGCCCCTGACAAGTCTAAGTAGGAAGCCTGTGGCACTAGGCTCTGCAGCCCCAGAACTGAGTCTGAAACGTTCCTTCACTGTTACCTTGTGGCAACAGCTCATCTGAAACTATTTCCAACCCTAATTTCTCAACATGCTTCCCCTCCTCCCAGGACTCATAAAGGTTGTTTATGCCATATACACATTCCATTGTTTTTGTATTTAGACTTGAAATAATCATGCCCTTTCCTTTTTCAATATATATCCCCTGGCACCCTTCAAATGAGTTTTCACTCCTAACATCTCTTCTCCAATAATTTTTCTTTCCTAACCTCTCTTAAGCAGTTATCTATTTAATTTGAAAAATATGTGCTATCATAAAACAGGTGAACTCGACAGAGGAAAAAGAATAGAAACACAGGGTGGTGAACTGAAGTTGAGAGAGACTGCAAATCACAGGAGACAACTGCTCTTTCTCTGCTGGGGACACTGGCAAGACAACATCCTCAAACAAGCAGGGCTTTCTTTAACAACTGCTAATAGCTGACTGCTGAAGTTAGTGCCAGTCCTCCTCATTAGAATGCTATTTATAAAATGTTTTATTGAGCCAGGTGTGATGACACACACCTTTAATCCCAGCAGATCTTGATAAGATTGAGCCCAGCTTGGGCTACAGGGAGACCCTGCCTCAAAATGTTTTATTTATTTGCCTATGTAATTCTTGTAAACCCAGCTCACAGTGGTAAATGACTTGAAGAAGAGTTTAACTGTGGATTACTAGTCTACTCACTTAACTGGTATAATATCAAATCTAAGGTCAAACTTGTAATCTCTAAGAAAAGATTCTTCCATGTGAGCCCTGGGCTTTTCTGTTCTCCTGTAATAATTCTCCTCACCTGGTGCCAGTATACGTCCCAATTCAGTCTGCAGACAGCTAGATAACATTTTATAACCACAAACGTCTTGAAGGTAATTTGAAGAATATAAGGAATAAAACTGAGACTAAGCAGTGTACCATAGTGGCTTTTTCTTTCTTTCTTTTTTAAATGAAGGTGGAAAAACAAAACTGGATGAAAACAGGGCCTTTCCAGAAATAAATGTCAAAGCAAATGCAGGCTTCATGACAAACATTTACTGGAAAATTTCTTTAAAACATGAAATGGAAACTGGATGTTACATAAATAGATGATCTTCTATTTTGATTGCAAATAATTCTAAAGGGAGAGAAAAATCTGTTTAATTTGATGTTTAAAGTCAGGTGCTTTTGAATATATAATTCATTCATTTTAATCAAAACAAATTTATTATGTTTCCAAAACCTTACCAATCTTTTAAATTTGAAAATAAATGTATCAAGTAGTTAAAAGCAAGAGATCTTTAAAAATAAATTGCTTGAAAAATCTCTGATATATGCTTAATTGGAGCAATTGGAAAGTAAATGATAAATCCTAATCATAATGAAAAGACTAAACTCCTACCAAGATCCTGAAGAATGCACACTGTGCAGCCTACCTGGTCTACTCTGGATGTCCCGGCTGCAGGGCACCAACTATCTTGGAGTGAATCTGAGCCCCAAGCTGGCAACTGCAAACTAGATCTCACCTTCAATAGCATAGAAGTTCGCATCAGAAATGAACAGTTCTCGTCCCCGCCCCACCCAAGAAAAACAAGAAAGAAAATAAAAACAAAAGTTCTATCTTAAATCCTTGTTCCATTCTCTAGAAATTTTGAGGAAATCTCATTTGAAAGAATTATAAATGAACTTCAACAAAATATTAACAGGCCTGAAAAAAATTATCACCACTAGCACTAGGCCGAATTCAGCAAAATAAATAATAAATAAATGGTACATATATAAAGTCATTAAACCAGTGAAGATAAATTTGAATAATTTTCAGAGAGCCTTTATTACTGTGTCATAATCACAGCTGCATTAAGTATATTCTAATACAAAGACAGCTGACTACAGTCAACTACAGTCAAATCTATGCACAATTATAGTTACAGAATGCTTTGAATTAGCTACATTATAATAAAAACAAATTTTGGTTGTCTATTAAAAAGACTAACCAACTTAGGCATTTTAAGGAACTGCCAATTAAGAGTGTTTTTTTTTTTTTTAAAGCATGTTTGGAAACTTGTTTTCCACCTTGTGGTTAACAGAGAATTTTACATTTCAGTTTTTCTCTGTGTATCTTACCCTTTAAGAGCTTAAATTTTAATTTGCTAATTTTCCTATACTGCTAGTGCTGCTTCTACCACCCAACTTCCTATTTTGAAAGATAAGCATAAGAAATAAGGTCATTTACATACCATTCTTACCTGTAAGGGTAAGAGTGTATTACTATTGTTGTCTGTTCTGAACACATTATCTTCGATCCAAGATTTGGGTGTCAGTGACGGAGTAGAGCGAGTAAATTTCGGTGGTGCTATAACATTACCAGAAAACGGTTTCTTCAGTGGTGATATCTGATTCATAGTCCCTGGAAGCCCCATGTTTCCAGTTCTTCGGTGATCTCTGCCATGCATTGCTCCCCATGACATGCTTCCAGTGCCCCAACCACTGCTCTGATGGTTGCTCCAAGGAGATTGTTTCAGAAGAGGCTGGGGAAAACACGTCTAGTTAAATTACAGGTCTTAAAGAGCTTATAATTCAAGTTCAGATTTTAGACTGAAGCTAAGAATTTATGCAATCACTAAAAAAATCAAATATACAAAAACCAATGAAATATTTCTTAAGCCTCTTACAAAACTAAGTCTTGGGATCTTGCTATTTGAGAACCTGTTTATTAAATATCAGGGAAGCTTTCTTAGCTACTACAAACAAAGCCATGTTTCATAACAATCTGTAAAACAGAACCACCCAGTTAAATTTTTTCACTCCTGAACGAACTATACATGATAAAGATGAAAAAAAAAAGTTCTTTAAGCTGAAATTAACTCTGAAGCTCCTAAAATGTTGGGTTTTTGTTTTTTTTTTGTTTTTTCACTTAAGTATCCAAGACCTGCTAATAGTAATGATCTGCTGCTGCCCACAGGTGGATCCACTGAGATCTGCTGTTAGAACACCAGCATGGGTTGTGCCAGTTCCTAACCCAAGTCACCCTTAAATCCACTCACATTCAAAGGTAAATTATATTACAATCCAGATCCTATGGCAAAAAAGTCAGGTCATCAAGAAATAAAGAACATGCAAGTCTACAGCGCTTTGTTTAAAAAGGAAGTATGACTTGCTAATATTTCTACTGTTCATAAGATGATTCTTTTCTGCAAAGATTTAGTCTGTGCTATGGAAGCACAGACCATAAACTTACTAAAACTCAATAAATACAGTAATCTTAAATAGTCTTATAAAAAAATTTAAAGACTTGACATACAGTACATAGGTTAAAGATGTTTAAACTGGCATAATCACAAATGTACACATATTCTCTCCTTCCACTACTGCAAAGCACTGTCACTGGAGAATCATAGGCCTTATTTTGCTTGCTAATGACTCAGAGTTCAAAGTTCTTTTCCAATGACCTAAAATTCCACATGAAAGCTGTGTGACCTCTTACCTTCCAAAGTAAGACTCATTTTTGTTTATTAAAGCAGATTACAGTTAAATATAGATCATGGCACATGTTCTGTGAATGTTCTATGTCTGATTTGTGGAATCAAAAATTACCTATAAATTTCTGTGGCAAACTTCACGTTAAAAAAAAAAAAAGAATAGTCTAATACACAGGAAACAATTGCTCAAATTATGCAAATCCTGGAAAATAGAATATAAGTTCAAAAGTTGGTATTTATCACCCCTACAGATCTTTCTCTTTTCTCAGGGAGAAATCTGTACATTCAACAAAACTACTAACTTTTGCTTGGGTTAAGGTCGATATACTATTAGTTGTTACTTTGGTTGACTTAAACAGCATTCACTTCTTGAATTGTTAGCTCTTGAAAACTTCGGTCAACAGAAAAGTTCTGTGACAGAAGAACCAGCTAAGGCTAAATTTTGCTTTCTTGACAACCCATAGTCGTGAAAGTGGGTTTAAGGGTGATCTCTATAATAAACGCTGACTCAATTACAAAATAACAAAACTTTCAATGTCGTCAAACTCTGCTACCCCTCTCGGGCCCCAATCTGTGTTGGCGGCGGGCAGGACAAGATCCCTAAGCAGCCAGGGCAGGGACAAATGGCAGGGTTACTTCTGCCCCCCACTACATGTTGCAGGGCCCTTACACACCCAACACCGGCCTCTGGGAGAATACGCGTCCATCCTAGGTTCTATCTAGGTGGCCTGGCCTTCAAGAGCACAGCATCGCCCAAAAGCAGACAGGCACAAAACCCAGGCCGCCGGCCACGCGCAGGCTGACAGCTCCGCGGCCGGACAGCGGCGGGGGCGCGAGTGCAGGCGGGCGGCGGGCGGCCGGAGGCCGGGAAGCCGGAATGATGCGCGGCCCACAAGGGAAAAGGAGCCTTTTCTCCGGGCCCTCGGGCACGCACGGGCCCGGGGCCGTCATTTTCCTCTTCCCCGGGTTCGCTTCCCACCGCCACCGCCGCGGGGCCGTCGCCCCAGCCGGTACCGGCCAGTGGCGCCTGGTGGTCCTAGCGGACGGTGCGGTCTGGGTCCCGCAGCCTCAGGTCGTCCCCGTCCGCCTGGTCCCGCAGCCCCGGGTAGTCTCCGTCTGCCTGGTCCCGGTTCGCGTTGGGTCCCGTTGTCCTTGCAGTCTCAGCTCATCCCCGCCCGCCCCGTCCGGGTTTCCTCATCCCCGGGTTGTCACCGCAGCCCTGGTCCCAGTCTCTGGTCTCAGTTCCAGTCCCGGTCCCCGGTCTTCCCTGTCCGCCTGTCCGACCGTCCATAGTTCCCATCTATGGATCTCGGTCCCGGTCCCCAGACGCTATCTCGGGTTCGCGGTCCCCGTCCGTCCCTGGAACCCCGTCCCCGTTCATCTCCGGTCCTCGTCCCTATTTCTGGTTCCCGGTCCCCAGGCCCCGTTCCTGATCCCTATCTCCGGTCCTCGGTCCCCCGTCCCGGTCCCCATCTCTGGTTCCCAGTCCCCAGCCCCCTGGTCGCCAATCCCCTTCCAAATCTCCGGTCCTCGTCCCCCGTTCCTGGTCCCCATCTCCGGTTCCTGATCCCCAGTCCCCGTCCCCATCCCCTGTTCCCGGTCCCCATCTCCGGTCGCCAAGTCCCCGTCCGCAACTCCGGTCCTCCGTCCCCGGCCCCTCCCCGCCCGGCCGCCGCACCTGGTGGTGGTTGTACGAGTTCCTCTGTTGCAGGAAGGCGGCCGCCGCCTGGTGCTGCTGCTGGAGCTGCGGGCTGACGGGCGACCTCCGGCTCTGCGGCTGCTGCGGGGCGGCGGGCGGCGGCTGCTGAGGTAAATTCATGGCGGGCGGCGGGGGCACCGCGGCCGCCGAGAACGGGCCGCCGAAGCCGCCGCCCCCGCCGCCGCCGCCGCCGCCGGCCGGCACGCTGAGCCCCGCGCAGCCGTGCGGCGACACGGGCGAGAAGCTGGGGAAGAAGGCCGGGTTCATGGACGAAGGCAGCCCGGGGTAGAAGCCGTTCTCCGAGTCGGGGCTGGGCGGCGGCATGGCGCTCAGAGAGCCGCCCGCGCCCCCGCCGCCGCCCGGGGTGGCGACCGAGGAGCCCGGCGGCTGCGGCGGCTGCGGCTGCGGCTGCGGCGGCGGCTGCTGCGGCGGCGGCGGCGACGCGGTCTGCACCGACCACGGGGTGCCGAAGCCGGGCAGCGGCGGCGGCGGCGACGCGGAGCCGCCTCCCACTCCGCCTCCGGGGGGGCCCCCGCCCGCGCCGGGGTGCGGAAGGTCCGGGCTCTGCAGGCTGCTGAAGGCGCCCGCGCCCAGCGGCCCGCCGGGCAGCAGGGCGCCGGGACTGTTGAGCAGAGGGTGGTTGGGAGACTCCATGGAGCCCGGCGCGGGGTTCACCGGCGGCGTCGAGGCGGCCAGGCCCGCATCGGAGGGCTCGGCGGCGCTGCCTTCGCCCGCGCCCGGGGTCCTGCGAGGGCTGCCTCCGTGGCGGCGCCGCGGGGCTGCGGGCGGCGACGGCGGGAGCTGCGGGAGCGGGGGCAGCTCGGCCGGGCGCGGCCGCGGGGCCGAGTCCGGCGGCTGGAGGTGCTGCGAGTGCGGGAGGCTGAACGGCTGGAGCGGCGGCCCGGGCGGCGGCGGCGGCTTCGGGGCGGCGGGGCGGGGAAGGTGTGGCGGGCTCAACTCTTTCCTCTTCTGGCCGCTCAGCTGCTGCTGCTGCCGCTGACTGAAGTCCTGCGGGGAGGCGGTGCGGCAGCAGCAGCAGGAGGAGGCGGAGGAGGAGGAGGGGTGGTGCAGACTCGGTTTCAAGTCCTGGGAGGGGAGGAGGTGGGTCACACCCGCGTTCGTGCCGCCGCCGGGGTGGTGGCTGGGGAGCGGCTCGGCGGCCGCCGCCCCCGACCGCGGCCGCGCAGGCTGCGGGGTCAGCCCGAGCAGCAGCTCATCCTGCATGGTCTGCGACCGCGCAGCGCGCGGGGAGGAAGAGGAAGCGGCGGCCTGGGCCGCGCCGCCGCCCGCAGGGATGGCGCAGGGGGAGGCGACGTCCGGCCAGCAGCTGACAGGCACCGGCGGCGAGCGCGAAGCGAAGGGCGTGGCAGGGGGCGGCGGGGCGGCGGCGTGGGGCCGGCAGGGGCCGCCGCCCAGCGAAGGCCGGCCGCCGAGCAGCACCCTGAGCCCGAGGTCTCGCATGTACGGGGCTGGCGGCCGCGGGAGCAGCCGCGCCCCGTCGCCCCGCCCCGCCAGCCCCGCGGGCGTGTTGGATGGAGGACAGGGGTCAGTGAGGAAGGGACACTGTGATTGTGCCGGGGCTCCGACGTGGGCCCCGCCGCCCTGCTCGGAGGCCACCGCGCCTCCCCGAACGGGCTCCGGCAGCACTGTTGCCCGGGCCGCCGCCGCCGGGGCTGCTTAAGAAGCCCGGAACGTGCGTCAGCAGCAGCGCCAGCTCACAATCCCCGTCGCCGCCCCCCCACAACCCGGGCGGCGCGCGGCCGCCGGCCACGCCCCTCTCTGGTCACGCCCCTCTGGTCACGCCCCTTATTAGCATGCGGCCGGGTCCGCGCGCCCCGCGTGCCGGGAGGCGGAGGGCAGGCGAGCACGCGCGGCGCGTCCCCCCGGAACTGCGGCGTGCCGCGGGCCGAGGCCGAGAGGCCAGTTGAGGCTCAGCAATGGCTGCCCGCGGCGCGTGCGCGTGAAGAAGCACGCGCGAGCGTTGTGGACGGTTCCTGGGCAACGGCCCCTCCTGCGGGGTCGCACGCGCCCCCGCCGCCGCCCCGCCTCCCTGCAGCCTGCGCGGCCACGTGAGGCGCGGCTGCACTGACAGGCCTCAGGGCGGGGGAAACTGAGGCCTGGAGCCCGCAAGAAGGGGTTTTCGGCAGGGGAAACAGGAGGCCCCGGCGCCTGTCGGGTGGCCGACCGTGTCACTTCCGCGCCAGGAGCCTGGTGTGGAAACTGCCGGGCTGCGTGCGCTTATTTGCACACATTCAGGCGCCTAGTGGGTTCCGAGGCACGCTGCCATGGTAACCCTGGGTTTAGGGCGCTGTCATCCGGGCTGAGGAACGGGACTCCTCCCCGCATGAGCGTTCTGCCATCCCCCTTTCTCCCCCCCAGACGCTAATTTGAACATTTCCGCAGCTTTATTAATTTTCAAGGGAGCGAGGTTTCTCACATCAGGGAGGAAGGGAGGCTCTGACTCAAGCAGTGGACTTGTTGAGGCTTGCAAAATGGAGAGCGCTTTCCATGGAAGGGAAGCCAGTCCTGTGCATTGACCTCCCATGGAAATATTTCACATAGAGTGGAAAAAAATCTATAAAGAATGGCATGTATACTACATAATAAAATACGATTTTTTTATATTGCTGTTTTTGAATTTATGTTGTTTTCTTGGTGCTCAGAAAAGTGAAACTACCAAGGGAATTCCAGAAATGCAGACTAAACTCAAAAGCTTGCAGAAGGTTGATTCAGAGTTGGCTTGATCTTGGTTTGCAAATGGACTAGATGTTATAAATTACCATCCTCTTATGGTCGTAAGCAGACTCTACATTTTTATGGATTCTCATTCTCTATTATTTAAATTTGATTTCCACTTCTTGGTGTCTCAAATTTATGTAAATCTATATAAGCAGTACAAAGAGAACAGAGTTGCAAAGAGAAATATCTCATGTACAATGGCATGTCTGATATACTAATGAACTCTGTCTCCTATTGTCTTTGCGTTAGGGAAAAGTATTTTTTGAAACTCATACATGCTTCAGAAATTGGCCTAGTAAACAGAAAGTTGATTCAAGTTAATCTCAAGCTCATTTTTAATGACCAGAGAAAATATGGAGCTGGAGAACTACTTGTTTTCTTCTGAATTATAATATGTTGAAAATAACATTCAGTAGAATTAAATGTCAGTGATGGATCATGCCTGTAATCCTAGCACTTAGAAGACTTAGCAGGAGAATTGTTGTGAGTCAAGTCCAGCCTGGGCTACATCATGAGTTCTAGGCCAAGGCTGTCACAACCTGTTCTCCCAAAAGTCTATTTCTAAAGCACCTATTTAAAAAATTTAATATTATTGATACATTTTACAGGAATAAAATAGTTAAGACAAATGAAGTCCTAAGAACAGATGTAATTTTTTTTCTAAGTAAAACTGTATTTGATTGGAATCACTTGCAGATCCAAAATCAAACCTTGAAAGAAATATGGCCTTACCTTAGCTCAGTCTTCTGAAGAGGAGAGCCTGCACATATTTAATTCTGTGTGTTACCTTTCAGCCCTCGTGGTATGTAGATAGAAGATTTCTCAATACCCTGGTAAAAGGTTGTGTTTTAAAGGATTGACAGCCCTCTAAAACGGGGAAGGATCATCAAGTTTGTCATTACACAAGGAGGTCAAATTTCATGTTCAGTGCACTAAATTCTAAATCCTATCAGGTCCTCCACACACTGATTTAACACACCAGAGAGTGTTGTGAAGGCCCATTTTTCATAGATGGGAAAGTCATTTTCTGGCATCTAAAATTCAAGCTGCTGAGCTTCCCATCTGCAAAAATGTTCAGACAGAAAGTTTTCCTTCAGTGTGTTGTCGGGGAGAGGGGCTGAAGGTGATGGTAGAGGAGAGTCTGTTAACCTCTAGCAGCTGCCAAGCCCAGATCATTTGTGTTATGATCTTGTTGTCATTCGAAAAGTTGTTTCCTTTATGACTATTCATAAGAATTCTGATTGCAACCTTATCCATTCCCTAGCATATTCAGCACATGCCGAGAGACTTTTGCTGTCACTTTAAGCACTCGAACCCACCTATGTTCGTGCAAGTGAAATACTGATTTTATTAAGCAATTTTTATTCTTAGTCCTTGTGAAAGACTCAATCTTTAGCTTAAATTTATCTTTTGGTGTCAACAAGTAATCTTAAATCACAAAACTTAAGATCCATGAATAGATGTGGAGACAAAATCTGAAAACCACAGTCCCAGAGAAGCTGTCAGACTTCCTGTTCTGTCTTAAAGCCTCTAATGATACCTCTCCTGTCCTCTCCCTTAGCTTCGGGCCTAGCTGCTGGCCTCGCTGAGAATATAGAAGCTGTCACTCGAGAATTTCCAGTTGCCCTACATCTGTTCCTGGCCACCTGGTTTTCCCTCTGCCTTCATGGATGGCCTTGTCTACCTGCCTAAGGGCAGACCCCCTCCTGAAGCACACCACCCCCTACGTAGTTAGTACCTAGTTTCAGGGTCATCCTTTATGTTTACCTCTCCTCTCCTGCAAACACTTCCAGGCGTACAAAAATATACTAATCACCACTTCCCATCCTTCAAAACCAGGTCTGGTTGCCTTCCTGCTCTTGGTTTTAGCTACTGCCCCCTTTCTGCTTTCACCCCACAAGCAGGTACCTATTTGAGTCCGCAGGGGGAAAGTCTCAAAGGCATGGTAAATTCAGCAAGTTTCACACTGAACTCCAGCCTCACTAATCCCCACTCTGGTGGTGGTAACCCGTAGTCTTAAGCCTCACTTGGCATTTTATTTTTCCATTGCTCAGGCCAAAAGCCTTTAAGCCACTCTTGACTTCTGTACGTGTTTTGTACCAGGCCATCAGAACATGCTGATTCTCCTACTTTTATGTTATATCCAGAATCCAGCCACTTCTCAGCAAGTCCAGCCACAAACAGCATGGTCCAGACCACAATCCTCTCTCCCTTAGATTGCCACTTTATTTTCTAGTTCTCAAGTTAGAAGATCATGATGGAGTAAACCCCGACTCCTGAATTTAGCACTCTGTAACAATCTATTCTGAACATAGCAGTCCCAACCCCCTTTTGTAATGGAAGACATATCAATACTGCTGATTAAATATGCCTTTTCAGAAAAAAAGAATATTTTCAATAGCTAAAATTTCTTCCTGATTGATGCCCCTGTATTGATGCCCCAAAGTGGAACGTTTATTCTTCTAACACACCAGACCAATCTAGCTTACTCCTTTTTTTTTCCTTGCAATTCCCACTGTCTGGAGCATTCGTCCTCTGAATACCAGCAGGCTCCCTTCATCACATTCTTCTGAGTTTCACTTTCTTCTCTGAAGTCTCTGGCTTGTGATGGTTAATGTTGGTTGTCAACTTGATTGGACCTAGAGTCAACTAAGAGACCTCTAGACAGGCCTATGGGGGTATACATTATCCTGGAAGGATTACCTGAGGAGAGAAAGAGCCTCCCCTAGAGTGGGCAGCACCTGCCATCACCATCTCTGGTATAAAGAGTTCTGAAAGAAAAGCAAGACTGTATTCACCTGCCTGCTTCCCTTGTGTGTGCATCTACTCTGTTGTTGCCACTGCTGTTGAAAACTTTCATAGACTTTGGAACTTGGCTTCTTCTGCTTTCCCTCATGGACTAAAGACAAGAAACTTTCCAGGAATCTTCCAAGCCTTCAATACCAGATTGAGTCTGCTGGGGCATCCAGCCTTGAGTACTGGGTACTGGGTTCTCAGCCTCTCTAGTAGGCAAAAAGATATAGTTGAACTATTCATCCCATACAGTGTAAGCCACTCTAATAAATCTCTCTTGGTAATTCTGTTCCTCCAGAGAACTGTGACTAATAGACTGATCAAGGTCACTTAATTAATACTCTCTCTGTCTCTCCTGTAAAACACACTAGCCCTCCCATTTCTGCCTCCCTGTTCCTCATAGTCTGTGCAATTTTTTTTCTCTACTTGACAAAGTCTTTGCTAACGTGTATCTGCCTTTTGATTGGATGGCAAGTCCACAGGGAAGAAACATTTTCCTTGTGTTCACTGCAGCATCCTTACTCCTCAGAGCAGCGCCTGGAATACAGTAAATGTACAAGAGTTGTCAAGTGCATGCACTAAATAAGGGATCTGCTGCATGAATAACTATGCAGGAAATAATTGTGACAAGTGACAGTAGACGAGGTGACTGTCAGTCGATCGTTTCCTAGCAGGAGCTCCCGGAACACCACACTAATGCCTCCTGGGATTCAGAAGCAAGCCAAGATAATTCTAGGCATCAGTAGGATAAGTAAGCAGGAACAAATATATAATAAGGAAGCCCAGGATTTCAGAATGAAGAAAAGATAACCCTGGATTCCAGGACCCTAGAGTTGGAACTTCAGCCTGCAGAAATGGGAATACAGTGGAGCCTGAGCAAAGAAAGGAGCTGAGGTTAGCTCATGGATGCTGCGAACCAGGTAGGAAGTATGGCAGTCTGACAACTTTGTGCCTGGCCTGCCAGATGCTAGTATCTCATTTGTAGAACCCGTAGGTGTGTCTGACCCTGTCAGCCAGAGGAGACAGTACCAAGTCTTTATATGGAGCCAGCTTACTTCTGGTCTGGTCTTGATGGAGAAAGTAGAAATTAAGCTTTGGACCAACTCTAGCCTCATTCTCCTTATGCATTTCTTCAGTTAGGGATGCCCTAGGATCACCTTCTGTGGTCTTCTTTACCTCTTGTGCTCTCAGTGGCCCTAACCAAGTCCCATGTTTTAAAATCTCCTCTATATGCTAATATTTTTCAAATCTGTCTAGCCTTGAGATGAAAATCCAATTTTTTTGACCTGCCTATTAAACTGGAGCATGTGTGTTCTGAGACATATGAATGCGATGTGTGTCCATTCCTGCACTAACACCTTCCCTCAAACCTGCTTCTCCTCTTTTGCTCCTGGTCTGGGCAGACGTCATCATCACACACCCTGTTTCTCAAGCTGGAAACATGGCTCATCTCCTTCCTCCCTCTCTCACATCCTCCCAGGACTCTGCCAGCCCTACGCTGTCAGTTCTATGGCCGAAATGTTCTTCAAATATGAATCCTTCTGTCCATCTCCCTTATCCCTGTGTTTACTTCCTCTGTCCTGCCTCAGTGCTTATCACTGTAGCCTTCCTTGCCATTTCCTCTTCTCTGCCATTTCCCTTTAGTACCCTACAATACCAGCCACATTCCTGCCGAACTGTCCTCAGTAATGAACTAGCAGCGATGGGGGTTCTGATCATCACGAGCTTCGCAGACCTTTAGGAGTCTCCCCAGCACCGTGTCCAAACTCTCTGAGTGGATTGGAGCCTTCAGAACTTACTTGCACCTGGGTTCTCCAGCCCCCGTTTACCTTCTGTTGCACCTGGGTTCTCCAGCCCCCGTTTACCTTCTGTTGCACCTGGGTTCTCCAGCCCCCGTTTACCTTCTGTTGCACCTGGGTTCTCCAGCCCCTGTTTACCTTCTGTTGCACCTGGGTTCTCCAGCCCCTGTTTACCTTCTGTTGCACCTGGGTTCTCCAGCCCCTGTTTACCTTCTGTTGCACCTGGGTTCACCAGCCCCTGTTTATCTTCTGTGTCTTTTCAGGACGCTGCTTTTGCACATATTTGTACTCCCTGAGGTGCCCCCTTGCTTCTTTTCAACTAACTAATGCTTCCTTACCTTTTGGAACCCAGCTCAAATGTCTTAGTGTTTCATCAATCTGCTAGGGAATCGACCCCTTCTGTGTTGCAATAATTAGTAATTTTACTGTAACAGGTATCTCATGGACTGTGGTGTCTTCTTCATTTCCTTTGCCTGCCCCAGTTCGAGGACCACAGGTGCATAATAAATACTTGCTGATTGTAGAGATTGCCTAATAAAAATTAAATGAAGGAAAGATGAAAGTAAGGACAGGAAGAAACCAAGGTAGGAAAAAAGGACAAGAAGGAAAGTGATTCTCAAAGCAAACTTACAGAATGCTGTGTGGTTCTGTGGAGAACTACAGCACTCCTAATGTATGTCTGAGAGAGGAAAGGTAATCTCAACCAGGTCATAAAAGCAACAACAACAATCAAATCTGACTGGAATAGTTTTCCTTGATGGTACCAAACTAAATTCTCTATCCTGGTTATTAGGTTATCAATGCATGAGCTCACAACCAAAGAAAACATCTAGAATCTTTCCTGGATGACAAAGTATAGCCCCCAAACATAGTAAAAGATCTTTGCATGGAGATTTGTCATTCGGTTCTGATGCTTTTACCAAGAAGGCAAGATTTCAAATCTGCAGCAATTTCTCCCATGATGCTGAATGGACCCCCACATCCCATGACCCGATATACTTGGCTACTTGACTTCTCTCTTTAAGACCTGTCTTTGAAGGTGGTCACTGTGCCTTATATATTCCTTTGTTTTCCTATTCCTTATTAATTTCTTTTAGTTTTATTTATTTATTTATGTTATATGTATATAAGTGTTTTGCCATCCTGTATGTAGGTGCACCCATATTGCACAATGCCCATGGAGGCCAGAAGGGGGTGTCATATCTTCTGGAATTGGAGTTACAGATCATTGTTAGCCTCCATGTGGGTGCTGGGAACTGAACTCAGGTCCTCTGTAAGAGCAGCCAGTGCTCTTAACTGCTGAGCCATCTCTCCAGCCCTTGTTTCGTTTTTGTGTTCAGAAGATGTTAGCTAAGTTTAGTCAAGTGCCTACTATATACCAGACATGTTCTAACCATAGAAGTTATAGTCAGGAATAAAAAACACATTCATTGTTCTGTTCCTAGTCACAGAGGCTGTAAATAAATGGCACTGATAAGAGTTATGATAACCCCCATCTTTAATTATAGACCTAGAGTCATAAACAGTGAGGTTCTATACTGAACCTGGCCTAATAAAGTGGAATATGTTTGCTGCAACATACTTCTTGCTTGACTGGTCATGAGTGGAACACTGTGGTGAATACAGAATACTGAGGTAAAGCACATTTAGCAGGAAGGCAGATGAATGCACAAAATACATCATTTTTCTAACTTGGAATGGAATTTCCGTTTTGATTCCTTTTCTCACAGCCACATATTTCAGTAGATAAAGCAAATGACAACCTTGTTCTATAACTGGAAAGCCAAAGTTCAGAAACAGAGCAATCTGTTTTCGGTAGTCTGCACTGATGGACTTAACCAATCTGCCTCCCACCCCCAGTTTCTTCTGCTCTGTTAAGTGGCTCTTGAGCTTGACCTAAAGCAGATGCAAAGTGCTTAGAAGTACTAATCAAAATGGAGCCACAGTTGCAGCTTTCCCTGAAAACAATTGGGTATTACCCCAAGGACTTTCCTTTATTTATTTAATTTTTTTGTGGTGTTCAGGATCAATCCCATGACTTTGTGTAGACTAGGCAAGCACTCCACCACTGAGCTACAGAGTTGTTTCTTAAGGACCTAAATGCAGAATGCTGAGGAGACTCCACACTCCTACGCTCACTGCAGCATTATTTATAGTATCCAAGTCAGGGGATCGTTCTGAGTATCTGTCAATGGACAAGAAGAGTATGGTTACATAAATACAGTGGGATCCTATCCAGCCTTCCTTTAAGAAATCTGGAGAAAGTTATGCTGTGAAAATTCAGAGACTGCCTGTCCTCATGTGTGTCAATGTCCTCACATTAGCAGAGAGCAGAATGACTAGGGGCTAGATAAAGACCAAGAGATGGTGGTTAATGGGTAAAAGTGGCAGTTGAAACTTAAAATTGTAAATCTTTAAAAGGACAGCAATGATAGTTATTTTGACTTCTCCTGAGTAGGTATTTGCTAGTCTCCTTGCTGTAATGAAAATACCTGACATCTACAACTATTGGAGGAAGGATTTATTTTGGCTCACGGTTACAGGATGTACAGCCCATAGTTGCTTGGCCCTATATGCTTCGGCAGACTATCAAGGTGGCAGGAGAGTGTGGCAGGGCTCTTCAGTTCTTGACAGATAAGAAAAGGTTGGATATGCTGTCACTCAATCCTGACCCTCTGTTTATTCTAGACTCCCAGCTCATGGGAGGTGCCAACCACATTCAGGGTGGGTCTTTTATCTTCAAACTTATCTAGAAATGTTCTTAGGGACATATTCAATGTTGTGCTCTCCTGAATGAATCTAAATCCAGTCCAGTTGGCAATGAAGATTAGCCATCACAAGAACACAGTAACATCACTCTAATACTAGGTGATTATAGTTTTAAATACTAGGTGATTATAGTTTAAAATATTAAAATATTTTCAAAATCTTGGATGAAAGAAAGCAACAATTGTTACTTTGATTGTAAAATAAGGGATGGAAAGTCTAATCCATCAAGACTTTGCAGTGACCCCTAACTTTTGAATAACAGTTGGAAATGGTGACTTTAGAAAACGTTTTAATTTCAAATATATAACCCACATCAATGCAGAGAAATTCATCAAATGTGCTTTTATATTTTTCTCCTGTCTTGTTAGAAGAATAAGACCTGACAGTAGATATCAGATAAATTTCATTTAGTTTTTATTCCTCCTACTTTCAGCTAAGATAACTCCTCCAATTGATAAATTATTCTATGCAGAGCAAAATGAAGATGCATTTTGACTAGGTGCACAATATTTAGACTTTATGTATATGAAAAGTATTGCATCTATCAGAGATTTGATCTTAATATTTTTAGAAACTTGGAAGATGAAAAATTTTAAATGTTTACTTTGGAAGCTATGAACATTTAATTAAAAAAGAAAACTGTAAAACTATTTGGCAGTAAGTATTATCACCTATCTTTGTACAAAGATTGATTACAGCCATGGAGGAGAAGCAGGGAGGAGAAAAGAGGAATGATGGCTCTTGATCCAGGTGAGGGGCTGTCCTCCTCATTACAAGCTCATTTTTGCTTCCTACTTTTTCTATGACATCCTAGAAAGGACTGCACGTATTGATGAAGTTATCTTACACCCAAATTTATTTACATGTGTGACTCAGTCTAAATTTGAAGAAAACAATCTTTAAGAAATAGGAAACAGCTTTACAATAGTAAAACAAATAGCAAACCTATATGGAAAAAGAAACGAGAAGATTTTCTTAATGGAGTATGTTACATACAGGAAAATATCAAGGTTTTAGACCCATGGGTGGTCCACATTTATCTCATATCCAGAGGAGTGATGTGGCAGCTAGAGCACCACCTTGGAGCCACAGGCTTTGTTTTAGTTCAACGCCCCTTGTAGCTTTGACAGTTAACTTTGACAGCCCTGAGGTTGTTGTCCTTGAGCAATCATGACAACCATCAAGTTTGAAGTGGGGGTTGTTGTGAGGATGATTAAGAACATTTTAAATGGAGAATTTTTATGTGTATTTTTTTTTTTTTTGAGACAGAGACTCACTATATAGACCTTGCTAGTTTCAAATTCTCTTTGTAGACCAGGCTGGCCTGGAATTCACAAAGATTCACCTGGCTTTGCCTCCCAAGTGTGGGATTAAAGGTGTGTACCACGATGTCTGGCTTGAGAATTTTTTATAGTATTTTACACAGTCTGAATGTTTACATAAGCAAACAAATTTAAGAAACAATTTCAGTATCATCTGCTATGCAGCTTATGGGAAAGAGTGGACCATGAAGCCAGCTGAATGAACACAATGGAAGGTGGCTGAAAAACCAAGACCAAAGTGAAAGAAAAAGTTACGAAATACTGTGCAAACGGATGATGGTCATGGTAGCAAATTACCAGTATTAGACGGGTAAATCCGAATAAAACATTTAAAAGGACACTAAATTCTGACATTTTAAAATGAAGGAAAAAAATTCTGAAAGTTAAATGTTAAACATATTTAATGACTGCTTAATCTGTGTAAGGAAAACCCATGATGTAAACAGGTCAAGATCCAACTTTAAAGACAGACAAATTCTAGTCCAAGTACTCACCTGGTGGGATTGGTTAACCTGGACAGGTTAACCATTATGAATCTGTTTTCCTCTTATAAAAAGAAAACAGAGGGAAATAAATATAAAAGTTGCTGAATGATGGTAGAGCACTGATCTTCAAACAAACATTCAACTAGATCATCATAGCCCAATAGAAATGTGATACAGAACACAACATGAATTGCATAGGCAATGTGAAATGTTCAAGTAGCCACATTTAAAGAGTAAAAAGAGTAATATGTTTTATTTAACTTAATATATAAATATACATACATATATGTACATAATATATACATTATGTAATTACAGTACCATTTGTTGCTTCTCAATCTGTTGAGATGAGCCTGGGTTGCTATATGGCCCATATGCTGTATTACATCGATTTTGGATTTTAAACCATCCTTACCTTTTTGAGATAAATACTACTTGGTTATAATGCATGAGTGTTGATGCATCATTACATTTAAAAGTATTACATTACATTACAATACTTTGTTGAGGATACATATATTTAATCGTGGGAGTACTTCTGATAAAGGCATCATTAAGTGGTTGTGTCTTTAGGCAACATTGTGCTTGCATAAACATCACAGCATATACCTATACAGAGTAAAGATCACCACAGTGTTACTATGGGACAAACATGGAATCACTGTCCTAGGCATCTGAAATATCATCATAGAGTACCTGAGTGTACACTCACAGGGGTGCTGAATTACAGGTGTTTCTTTCTTGTGGATATTTTGTCTGTGGTATTAGAGTAAATAATACTAGTCTCAGAATAAGGGGTGTTCTTTTGTAATTTTTTGATAAGAGCAGGTGAAGGATTAATAACTTTTCTTCAAATGTGTGGTAAGATTTAACAGTGAGGCCACCTAGGACAAGGCTCTTCTTAGCAACATGCTTTCAGGTTGCTAATTCAGTCTCTTTAGTTATTATTAGTCTATAATTTGTTTATTTCTTGTTTTGCTTATATTGTCTGCATTTATCTGGAAATGTTTCTGTTTTACCTAGGCTGTCTATTTGTTGGCATACAATTATGCATAGTATTCTTTTATGACTTATCTAATTTTCAGGAGGTTAGTATCGAGGTTGCCCTTTTTGGCCTGCTTTATTTTTGTCTCTCTCTCTCTCTCTCTCTCTCTCTCTCTCTCTCTCCCTCCCTTCCTCTTCCCACCCTAGCCTTCTCTCCTGTCCTTCCATCCTATATCGTGCTATCTCCTTTTCTTAATCTTCTTATCTCCTCCCTCCTTACTTTTTTTCCTTTTTCCTCTCCTAGTCTAGTTAAAACCTCATCCACTTTACTTATTTTTTTCAAAGAACCAACTTTTGGCTGTACTGATGCTATCAGCTTTCTATTTTCTGCTTTTCTTCTTTGTTCTCCAATGCTTAATATTTTCTTCCTTCCACACACCTCCTGCTTGGTTCGCTCTCTTTTGCTAGTTTGCTCAGGTGGATGTATGGGTCACTACTTCTCTTTTTGTAAGAAGCATCAGGGCTCTGCCCTCTGACCATTGCTTTAGCTGCATCCCATGACTTTTAGCGGGTTGTTTACTTTTCTCTGTGATTTGCTTCATCGTTTACTTTTGATCACTTTTGTTTGGGAGTATTTTGTTTATCGAGTATCTGTGAAGTCCTCATATTTCTTTTTGTTACTGTGTTATTCCACTTTAGTCAAACAGTGTACTTTATGTGGCTCTTCTGTGGCCTGTTAATATATGGTAATTTTTTTTCCCCCCAAGGAATAGACAGAATGCTGTGGTATCTTGATACTGACTAGAGTGTTCTGTAGCTATGTGACAGCTACCTGATCTATGATATTAGTCAAGTCTTCTGTTCCCTTGGTCTCCGTTTATATTGTACTTATAATGGAAAATAAGCCATCGATGTTTCCAAATATGATTGAATGTCCATTTCTATATTAAATTAATGAATTTTAATTCACATTTTTAAAGGCAGTTTCCTTAGATCCATTATGTTAATAATTGCTTTGGCTTCCAGGTAGATGGATCCATTTCCTCTTTTCTTTTCCCTGGTAGCAAAGATTGTTAAAGTCTGTTTGTTCAATGGCAGCAGACGTACTGGAACTCTCTGCTGCAGTTTATTTTCCATGAATCCTGTTTTCTGTTCTTTAATTCTCAATTTTCTTGTGACTCTGAAGTTAGTATGTGTTTGGAGATGTCATATAAGTAGACCATGTCTGCTTCCTTTTGCTATTCTATGCCTTTTGAGTGGAGAGGGATTTAAACCCTTTAATGAGAGAAACGATAATAGACATTTCAAAGACTCAACATCCATTGTTGTTTACTAATTAGTTAATGAGGACTGACACAATAACATTACTTTCTTTTTTATGAGTAGTAAAACTGATTACTTTATCAGATCTGCTTTATTTTAATTTTGTCCACTTTATAGTCTGCCAGGAACCATTTTGTAACGAGTTTCTCAATATTTTGTTTCTTTCACTGCAAGTGATTAATTTACTTAAATTGAAATGCAAGAACTTTTCTGTGAGGAAAGTATGACCTGCTTGTTTATCCAGTGGTATATATGGGGTTTGTACTCCATAAATTTATCTAAATGTGAAATTTTCTGCTTTTAAAAAATGTATGTATGAATATATATATAATATATCTATAATTAAGGGGAAAATAAAATGCAGATGTGAGTTGAACTCAAGGATAGAAGAAAGAATGAACTGAACTTTCCTAATTTAAAAAATAAGGTTTCTTATTTTACAGGTAATCATGGATATCAAGTACTTATGTTTCATTGGACATTTAAAAAGATCCAGAAAGTTTATTCACAGTAACAGCATCACATATATACAGAAAATGGTATTCTTTGTAACAATTTCAGCTTGTATTTTTAGATGACTTGAAGTGTATAATGTGTTTGAAAATATTCAACCACATAAGTTTTTAAAAAATATAGTTTCCATAAGTAATTTATAACGGAAAGCATTGAAAGTCTTAGAGAATGAAGGCCATCCTGATATCTAGTTGCCGTATTCATTGCTAGATTCTCAATCCCAGTCACACTTTAATCATTGAGGTAATCAATAAATTAGTTATGTGCTTAGAATGGGATCATTACAAATTATATGCTGAGTACCCAATGGTAGGAGATTCCTGGAGTCAGGTTTTTCTCCGGCTGGTTTAGGTCATTGTCAGTAATTAGGTGGAGAGAACTAGGTCCTGATGGTAATGAGAAGGAAAGGGTGGGTAGAAGACAGTCATAAGTAGCTAGTTTTACTTTATTCTGGCCTCAGAAAATAGAGAAAACAAAAGATCCTCTAGAATTCAGAATTCTGTGGAATTCAGAGAATTCCACAAAGGACTGAGGACTAAGATGCAGAAGTAGCAATGACAAACATCTGCACGTGCTTTTTTGAATATCTTCTTAACTGGTACTCTGTTGGGCATTGACCATACACTGTTGAGAAAGACCGATGATACGTATATATATATACTTAAAGAAGTCAGATTATTTGAAATTACTCCTATGTGTTTTGACCTAGTGAAAATTGCTAACTCATATGGTTCAGCCTAGGGTCCATGTAAATCCAGGTGCAAGACAGTAATTCTGGAAGGATTTATTAATTAAATTGATGAAAATGGTAACCAGCCAGCAGCCCTTGAGCTGGGTGTGGAGTGATAAGGAAAAGATGAGATGGAGTGGTAACAAATGGGGGTGTGGATAGCAGGATTAACAGGAGTAAAAGTGGGGACGAGTGGGAAGTGTAGGTGTGTTCTTTGTGCTGACATCTGAGCAATGGGGACAAGATGCCTGAGGCCTGTATGAACAGTTCTGTGATCCCAGGACGAGTTTATGGAGCAGGCAATGGTAAGCGGATGAAGGTTTCCCTCAAAGGAATCTTGCAAACAGAAACTTCAGAAGAAACTGGGTTGGTTGAATAAGAAGCAGCAGTTGGTGGTCTGGCTGAGAGAAGAGGCTGGGGTCTGAGGAGGTTGCAGCTTGTGTAGGAGGGGCACACTGGATGCATGTGCACAAGGGTTGAGAAGTGGAGCCGACTGCTTCTCTCACAAGTGCTTCTATTTGGGTCAATGGTTAGATTTGAGGGAGTTTGCTGAAAGAAATGCAGGTTCAGGAGTTCGGGGAGGAATGTGAGCTATGTGGATGCATCCTAGTACTAGAGCAGAGTTCTGGTCTATGGGTCATGGCACTGTTGGTGTGCCCTTGATAACTGAAGCAATGGGAAAAGATGTGATTAACAGGGAAAAGACACTAGGGGATCACCAGGCAACAGAGGAAGGGGATGAGTACAGAGAACGCGGTAGGGGTGAAGCCGTGCACACCGTCTCTGTTATGATGACCCCACCTTCTGCATCTGTGGCTACCTTCCACAGATCCATTTGCATTCCAAAGGCATGGAATAGAAATTAGGATTCTTTGGCATCCTCAGTGGTTGGTACCTGTTGTATCACACAACAACTTCTGTAGAGACTTTCCTGGGTTCCAGGCATTGACCTCGGTGCCACACAGGTTCTGTTCTAGTCCATCTTTCAATGTTGACACTGTTCGTAGCTGGAGCACGCACTTGTTCGAGGTCAGAAATGAACCTTTTGGGAGGTGAATCTAAACTCTGGTAATATGATGACACCGGAGGCTACTGAGCAGCCACACAGTGGGTTTACCCAATGAACAGAGTCATGGTGGCTTCTGTTTAGCAGTTTGCAGTTTAGAACTATGTTCTTAAAGATCCTGGCACTGTCGAAGTGACTTTGTGAGATGGAGTGTGGGAAGCAACCTTACTGCACGCTTGACTGGTGAATAAATGAGAGCTAAATATTAAGTAAATTCGTGAAGACACATGACTTTTAAATGGCCAAGCCCTCCATCGTCTTTGAAGTTGGAGACCCTTAACTGTCCAGTCTTACAAGTATTCAGCCTTATCACTTCTGTTTAGTCTTGCCTGGACTGCTTGCTAGGGAAGAATATGTTGAAAAGATCTATGGAAAAGGCAGCAAGACTTTTATCCTGGCAAGACATAGTCCCTTGTTACTTAGAACTTCATTCTGGTAAGACTCTTCCTAGATATGTGGTCAAATCTAGCTGTGAATTTTAAAATAGTCCCTTTTATTAACAACCAAGAATACTTGAAATTCAGATTCAACATACATGTAAAAATGATTGATGTGTTGATTCTAAATGTAAACAAAGATAAATTAACTGATTGTTTATTCATCCTTGCTGGGGACATAGCCTAGAGTTGCTTTTCTGGGCACAATGCCAGAGGTCACTCTGTAGCCTCAGACCACAGAGCCCTCTGTAGTTCATTTACTGGAAAGGATAAGGTATGCCCTGTTAATAGGAGAGTGGAGATGGGAATGATGAGTTCTGACCTTCTATAGACATTTAATCTAACCTTCAGCCACATATGGGCTTTTCTTTGTCAAGAAAGCCTCACAAAGGATTTCATAGGAACCCCAAATGAGATTGGTAATAAGCTTTGTCTTTGTGCTCAACTCATTATGGTTTAGAAAAATAAAAGTCCCAGTTATTACAGAAGATACTGCCTACGTTGAAATTTATGTGTCTTAGGCAAGTTTGTCTTGTAATTCTCCTGACATTATACAAGGTTGGTCAAGCTTCTTCATTACTGGTACAGACTTTAAAGGAGCAGATACCACAGAGGGTGGATGGCAGAGAGAGCTCCTATTTCATAAGTTTAGATTTGTTTATATAGAAGGTGAAAGGACATTCCCCATCTAACTAATATATCTAGTCTGTTAACTTCTAAAATAACAGATTTATGGTAACTAAGACAAAGGCACCTACATTCTTTGTGCTGAAGGAAAGAAGCAGGGAGTGGAGGAAGAAAGAAAGAGGAAGAGGAGGAAGAAAAGAAGGAAAGAAAAGGGAAATGAGTCCATAATATTAACCGTTAACATTTATAACACTAATGTATAATTTAAAATGTTAACATCTGTGTAGCTGCATCCGTAAAACAATATTCTCAACGTTGAATGTACTTTGCAGCTCTGTGATAGATAAACACTGCTGCTGTCCTCACTCTGCAGGTGAGTGATTTAAGGGGCACAGACATCAGGCAGTCTACCATACCCACAGAGGGAATGGCAGAGCTGGTGACCTGAACTTCTGTCCTCACTCCTTTGTTGTAGAACTGCCATGGGTCTCACGAAACTGGAAAAGAGTTCTAAGAAGAAGCACCTTACATCTTTGAACAATAGGATCACATTTAGGAAACCGGAGCAGAAGAGAACTGAGCAGGTTTGAAAATGACTCTCTCTGAGGATTCTATGATTTTCTGTCTTTTTCTTGTTTAGGGTTGAGCCCTCCGCTATGACTTATTCTTAGTATATTGGTCAGACACAAGTCTCTGCATTCACCACTATTCACTGCAAAGGCAGGCTTCTCTAAGGCTGAAAGCAGCTTTTGTCTATGGGCATAAACACAGAGATTTAGTAAACAGTTTGATGCTATGTCAACTGAGGCAACCATACTAAGTTCCCACTCTAGGCGATATGCCCTCCCAAAGTATAGGGTTTTGACAAGGTTTACAGTACCAGGTATGGATTACTTCCTGTGGGGTGGGCCTCAAATCTACTAAGAGAGCAGTTGGCTACCCTAGTAATAGTCATGCCATTATTCTTACATGTGTGTATGGGGGGACAGTTCACATGCCTTGGTGCACATGTAGGGGAATCAGTTATCTTCTACCTTTATGTGGGTTCCAGGGATCAAACTCAAGTTGTCAGGTCAGTGCCTTTATCCGCTAAGACATCTCGCTGGCCTATCACTTGATATTCTGATAGCACAATGAGTTGTAGGTGCTGTTATTGTCTCTGTAATACAAACAAAGGAACAGTAGATGAGCAACTCAGTTACACTACTGAGTCTTGGAGCTGAGGACTGAATACAGGAATTAACACCAGAGATCTGTGGCATGTTTACTACAGGTTATTTATTTACTCCTTCAGTTTACCTAAGTGTTCTCCAAATTAGATTATCGGACATATTTTGAAATTTTGTCAACCACTTGTTTAACTGGCATCACACTACAGTATACAGATATAATTTACACATATGAAAACACCGCATGCCTATGCTTTATACATGGTATTTCTTTTTTAAAATCTATTTATTTATTCATTTATTTATTTTATGTGTATAAATTTATTACCTGCCTATATGTAAGTGCACCTGTGTTGTGCAGTACCTTTGGAGGAAAGAAGAGGGTGTTGGATCCCCTGAAACTGGAGTTAAGATGGTTGTTAGCTGCCATGTAGGTCCTGGGAATCAAACCTGGGTGCTCTGCAAGAGCATTCTGCAAGAGAAGTCAGTCCTCTTAACTGCTGAGTGATCTCCCCAGTCCCCAACATGGTATTTATTTTGTGTTCCTGGATATAGATTAAAGAGTTTGTTATTAAGAAAATTCTGATTTAAGGCTCACATCTACTTGGCTTTGCTAATCAGAACCCACCCACTTGGTCATCCTTGTCATGCTTTGGGAGTTCACACTACTGGAGAACTCCCAACTAGCTTCTCATCACTCATCAAAGAGGTATCGTTTTGTAACAGATGGAGACTATTATAGAGTTTCATAACTGGTCAAATGCAGAGAGTAAGTGTGTGAAGTGCCCAGCCCTAAGTGCCACATCTACAATGGAACCTCTACACCCAAGACTCATGGAACATGGTGGAACAAGGGGCAGAAGAATATTAATTCATCTCTTGACTTTCACTATAAGAGGGGTCTTTCATTATAGGGGAAGGAGTCTAAATATGATCCAAGCATATGTATGAAATTCACACAAAATCAATTGATAAAAACAAAAAATTAATTTTGATTTAATTGTTTTGAGTGGCACTTGAACATTAGCTTTTTAAAATATTTAATTTTTAATTTTATATGGATGACTGTATTGCTTGCACATATGTAAGTGCACCTGGTGTTATGCAGTGCCCTCGGAGGCCAGAAGAGGGTGTGGGATCCCCTGGAACTGGAGATACACACGGTTTTTAGCTGCCATGTCCATGCTAGGAATTAAATCCTGGGCCTCTGCAAGAGCAGCCAGTGCTCTTAACCTCAGAGCCATCTCTCCAGCCTCTTGAACCTTAGTTTTTAAGCAATGCAGGTGGTTCTAATATTCTTTGAGACTGAGGACCACAGATATAGATAGCTTATTAATTACTTAAGACCATAAGGTGCACATTTTACAAATATTATTATTTCATATGATGATGCCATTAGATAGGTTAAAATTAACCATATTTTATAGATGAAAAAGATTGAAGACGCAAGAGATTGACTGTCCCAAGCTCACAGCATGGTGAATAGTGGAGGATGTACCTTTTCTTAGTCATACCTCCTCCCCTTATAATAGCACAAAAGTAAGTAACTATGCCATTGATTAGTTTGTTGGCATTCAGGAATATGTTTAGTTTGCAGTTAGATAGAAATTCTCTTAAATTTTGATTACCATAAACAATTTCTAGTTCATTTCTCATTTTCTTAAAAACCACCTCTTAAACAAAATTGTTTATGTACATATTGCTCTTATAGACAATTATGTTTTATATTGTATTATATTTGACATGAATTTACTATAATACACTTTTAATCTTTGGTATTTATTTGAGTATGAAAAACATATAAGTATGTCTTAACACAAACAAATACCTTATGAAGAACTATTATCCGTTTTCTATTTCTGCTGAGAAGAAAATGCTCAAAAATGAATTTATCCTTTGCATAAAAGATTAGGCTTGCATTTCATGAAGGACATCCCAAACACAAGCAGTGTCTGTTGGTCAATTATTTTGCAGTTTTGTGTATGAGAGTGGGCACACATTATTACCTAGTCTAGCTTTTCTGAGGGTTCCTGGGATTGAACTTGTGTTGTCATGCTTGAGTGTCAAGTGCTTTATCTACTGAGCTATTTAGCCGCCTCTAGTTAATATTTTTGAACACACATCTGCCGTATGCCAGGAGAGACAGGCTTGAACTTTTCAGGATCCAGTTCATTATGTGCTTTCAGTGCATTCCCTTATCTCTGTATTTAGAACTCTCACATCTACGTGGTTGGCTCAGAACTCCCTTCTGAGGTTTACACTTGTTTATTTAATTCCCAGTGACTATCTTACCTCTGAAGTAAACATGTCTAATGAAGCTTTCATTTTCCTTTACTTTTTCTCCCTTCAATCTTCCCTATCAGTGAATGGCTTTGTCCTCTATCCAGTGACTTGATGTCGCTAAGATTCATCCATGATTATTTTTTCTTACTCTCTGAATGGGCATGTTGGGTTTATGTGCAAGATGTGTGTCAATCTCTTCACTTCCACTGCCCACACTGTGGTGCCATCCACCAGTCTGTCTTAAGGGCCCCTCTGAAGTCTTCCTCTTGTCTCCTCACTTGGATTCTACCTTCTTACAGCTTTCCCCCCAGTCAGCTGTCAGGGTTATAAAAAGGCTCAGTCCCCATCTGCTAACAATCTTTTAATAGTTTCCTTGCTCTGGCCTGTAAAGCCCTGTACTTTCATCACTACTTCATCCCCTTCGTCCTTACTCTACCTGCAGTGGTGTTTCAGGTTTGCAAGTCCCTAAATTAAGCCTGTCCAAGACTTAGAACCTGTTTGCTGCTTTTCAACCCAGATGGTTCTTTTCTCAACTGCACTAAATTCTCATCAATTCTTGTCTAAGATGTGCCTTTCTTTTGAACATCTTCATGAACCATTCACTCTACAATACCGCTTTCTCTGACTAGCCTCTATTTTCACAGCGACACTCTTATTGCCAAGATGTAAGGTTTAATTAGTTCATTCATTTTATTGTCCACTTAGCTCATTTGAATGTGAGACCTTCCAAAAGAATTATCTCCAGGTGGTTCCCAAAGAGCACATAATGTGATGTAGGCCTTGCTCATAATATAACATGGGTATGTTAAATGGTAAATAAATGCAAATGTCAAGTCTTTGAACTAAAGAAACAACGGTCTCTTCCTGAGACTTTAAAAGAACAAGTTAAACTAACGAGTCCTAAATTGTAGTTTTAAAAGTAGTGAAAATAAATGATTTAAAAAAACCTTGGAGTTCAAATTATATTATCAAGATTCTGCTTTGAGTAAATAACTTTATTTAAGAACAACAACAAAAATCCATACGTTCATTTCACAAGACAGAGTGATAGCGACATAAGACATTCTATGCCAAAGGTGAGAGAGGCACAGAAAGAGTACAGTGGCTTGGAACAAAGTAGGTGAGTAAAAGGGAAGGGAATAACAGACATAGTTTGGAGATGCTGATAGATTTGGTTGTTAAGTCCTGTGACTACACAAAAGCATTTGGAATTTATCACATAGGGAGTGGGAAGTTCTGTAGAATAAATGGGCTTTTAGCAGGAAAACGATGGGGTCTAATTAACATTTAAAAATTTTTTGTGACCAATGTGGGAAATAGCTTCGGGGGAGATGATGTATAGATCAGAGAATCTGGTTAGAAGGTTGTTGAATAACCAAAGAGCAGGATGGTAAGGGAAAGACCTTGAGGATGGAGGAGAAGACAGTCTCTCTTACTAGTTCTTCCTGGATGACTCCTGAGAGGCTGCAGTAGATTCTTGTTTCAGTAGTGGCATCATCTTCTACCTATAGGCTTTAGAAAGAGTATGTATATAATTTACCAATGGGCTTCATGTCCACCTTTCTGATGAATATATTTTTAAGAAAACCACTAAATTATAGGGCATTCACTATGAGAATTAAAAGAAGAATTATACAAATGGAAGCTATTTTTATTTCAAGTAAGTCAATTTGGCTTACAAAAAGAAAAATCATTTTTGAGTATGTGAACCCCCCCCAGAAAAACAAAGCACTCATAGCCACAGCACTGTCTGTACTTCTATCACAACACTTAGATTAATTATAAAATTGTTTGTGCATCAGTTTTCCTTCACAGTGTATAAATCCTCTGCAGGCAGAGACAAAGTCTTATGAATCTTTTCAACCTAGTTTTCCATAGACAGTAAGGACCCAGAGAATGCTAATCGTATACACAAATGAATGACTACTTACTAGTAAAGGAAAAAACCAGACAGGAGGAAGCAGGTATGGACTTCAAAGATGCATTACAGAGAAAGCATATTAAAGTGAAAAGATTGAGTGTGTGATCAGAGATCATATATTTTATTCTGGTCCAGAAGATATGAACAGAGATTTTCTGTGTTGTCTAAAGGCTTGCTCTTTGAAAACGTAGATGTTTTATAATATTGGAAATTAAACTTCCTCCCATAGTACTGCATACTTATTTATCAATTCATTCAGATAATCCCTTTGTCTAACAGTGAATATATTTGCATATACATAGAAAATAATAATTTCTATTTATGTGCATGTCTGTGTATTTCTTCCTGCATGTGCCTTTGGGCACCTGAAGATGCCAGAAGAAGGTCTCTGATCTCCAGTAGCTGAAGTTACAGGTGGTTGTAAACTGCCAGGTGTGGGGGTGCTGGGAACTGAACCTGGGTCCTCTACAAGAGTAGCAAGTTCTCTTAAATGCTAAGCCTACTCTGTAGCCCCTTACATTTTAGAAATAATGCTTTTATCCATTATTTGAGAATTTCATGCATGCACACAGTGTATATTGGTCATATTCAACCCCTATTCCTCCTCTTAACTTAGGATATGAATTTAAAATAAGAGTTCATAGTATTTGTTATCTAGGAATAGGGAGCACCTCCATATGCCAAATACCATCCTAGGAATTTCTCACAATTTATTGTTTTTTAAATTAATAATATTCTTATAAAGTAAGCATTATTGTGCCTATCTTATAGCCAAAATCTAGGCAGAAGGAAATATATTAATTTAGCTAGGATCATTAAGCCAATAGGTAACAAGGAAGAGCATCAAGATTATTTTTAGTTCAGTGTCTGAGTCCCAATATTGTCATTCAAAGTCACAAAAAGTAAGAGGAAGTCAGCTGATACAAATTCATGAAATGAAGAAGAATCATGGTGATGAGATTTCTGTCTTCATGGAGTTTGAGGTTTGGTAGAGGAATTTAGAGCAATCAACACACTCACAAGTGGAATATCATAAGGATAGTTTGTGGCTGGGGAAGGATGGCTCTTAGGAGCTGAACATTCATGAGGTATGTTGTTGCCATCCGTTTGCTTGGGGCCAGCCTGAGGGGGACTCGGGGTCTTCTCCGAGAAGGGCTGAGAGGCACGGAGTCAGAACACAGACACTGGGAGCTGAGTGGAAGCAGGCAAGTGGCCTGGCTAAGGCTCATCCTGCATTACACCATACATATCCTCCTTTTTGTATTAATTGAATGATCCTGGAAGTCATGGTTCTTTGTCAAGACATTGTTGAGCCCAGGCCCCCAGGGATCACCTCAGTCGGCGGTGCCTGTCTTTGGTTGCCCTGTTCGTTAAGGTCTTACCCATCATTGACTACCCACCATCCATCCTGGCGAAATAACCCAAGGGGTAATGCCTGTCACTTAGGACGGTAATTAGGATGGCATGGGAGGTTCATGCAGGAAGGCTCCTGTGGTGTGTGTGAGGGTCCTTGTCGAAGAATGCTTTTGTGACCTGTAGAAGGCTTAGGAATAAATGAGATGAGTCAAGTATCATGAAGAAGGTGGCGTTATTAAGTGGCCCGTTAAATGGGATTGTCCTGTGTTGCAGAAATCCAGGTTTGAAGGGAATATTTGGTATTGGGGGAAGGTCTGAGGCTCAGATGGAGGCCTGGAGAATTTGAAGTGTCAGTGTCTGAGAAGCTCTGCTTTGATGTAGTGCTTTCCAAAGGCGATGAAAGGTCAGCAGCACTATCAAGAAGGCCACAGCAAAAATACCCCAGGTTACCAGGTTGAGGGGTGAAAAAAAGTTTTGGTTCCTCTTTATAACTTTCATTATGGGTATTAATAACTTCCTCAATTGAGGAGCCTTTAAGGCTGGCAATTATGGCAAAAAGGAAAAGGGAAATTTGGGGTGGGGTGTGTCCCTCATGGACCTCACGTTTCCTTGTGAGAAAGAGACACGGGACCAAATGGAGGTATCCCAAATGTTTTCAGGGCTAACCCATGGGGCTAGGACAAGGGTTTTGTCCCCAAAGCTGTTAAGATCCTTTTATTTCACTTTCAAACCACACTGCAGGAGAAAAGCCTTAAGAACCTGCAATTATGGCACTTTATGATGGGGGGAAGATTGCCCATTATGGCAGAGTTATATTTGACAGGGGGAGGGGGTTGATTAAGGTCCTCTGGAAGTAAAGGCCAATGAAATAGAAACTCAAAGCCACAATGGTCACTACACAAACAAACAGGCCTAATATTGGGACCAAGTGAGACATACAGACAGAATGTTTAGGACCCACATATTTTGTGCTTATTAGGGGACTTCCATGGGTCATTTCGCCATGGCCTTCTGCCTATATGGTGTCTCTGGAAAGGCTTGTATGATAGCCTCACCTCGGTTCTGAAATGGGGATGGGGTTTCAGGCCCTCATATTTCACCAGAACAAACCAAGGGTGGAGGGCCAGCACAGGCAGGCCTCGGAACCATGTGGCGAGGTGTGCCTTCATATGGGGGGGGGACAAACACAGAAAAGGGGGGTCACCCACTCACCCTCGGGTGACCGTCAACACACAGAACAAAGAGGGGCCTACTCACAACCAGGGTTGGGGTGTCTCAGCACTGCCGGGGACGAAGGGTCTCTGTTCGGGCGCCAGATGTTGCGCCCCTCCGCTTGGGGCTGACCCGAGGGGGCTGCAGGGTCTCTGCGGAGAGCCGGTAAGAGGGACAGAGTCAGAACACAGACTCCGCAGCTGGTGCTGGGTGGAAGCAGGCAGATGGTGAGCTGCTGCAAACTCATTTATTCAAGGAAGTGCAGAGGGTTTTGTGGGTTAAGTTGGCCAGTCGCCCTATGGGGTGGTTCCTGACTGCAGCCAATGGCGTTCTGTCTCCCGAGATTATTTTGGTGCAGATTCTCGGAAGCTGGTGTTACTCCTGGCCAGAGCAGAGCAGATTACCACGCTCTCAGAAGCCATTTCTCTGTTCCTCATGGTAGGTGGCCTGGCTAAGGCCCATCCTGAATTACACCATACAGTATAGTGTGAAAATTGTCCAGGGCTTGGGGGTCAGAAGGCTTTACTGCAGTCTAGATGTGTGGCTATGGGAAAAAACACAGAGGTTTCTGGTCCTTTCTGCCCTAATGTGTTACACATTGGGAGTAATGGGTTGTTTCTACCATATTTTACAAAGCCCCAAATAAGCTGATGGCAGAGTGCTGGAATGGAACAGCCTGCAGTGTGGCTTGTTTACAGGTTGGTGGGTCAGGAGGCCCAGGTAGCTTGGGCTATCCCAAAAGCCGATTTGATCTACAAGGCCTGCCCCCATTTAGCTACGTCTGTTATGTATGTAGTCCCCAAAGATCCACAATCCCCAGGGACCAAGTGTTCAAACCCATGAGCCTGTGAGGGACATTTCAGTCTCTGGTTGTAACAGTGTGAGAGCCATCTAGTAACAGAAAGTGTAGAGAAGTTATTTAAAGCTCATCTCTAGAACATGTATGGTGCCTGTTACATAGATAGTAGGTTAATCAATGATTATGAAAGCTTAGTTCCTGAATGGCTAAGAGAAAGTAGGGAGCATCATATCTGTTCTCCTTCATGGAGGGGGATATACCATACCCTAATTCCTGTGACCTATTCAATGCACCAATAAGTTTGTCAGTATATTAGTTATAATCCAAAGTGACACAGGATTGGATCTGTCTTTTTGGTTGCTTAAGGTGCACGTATTATGTGTCGGGGAGATATGTATCTCTAACTGAGTACATATGATTAAAACATGCATTGGAGGGTGCTGGTGAGCTCAGTCAGTAAGTAAAGGTAAGAGTTGCCAAGACTGATGACTTGGTTTTGGTTCCTAGTACCCATGTGGTAGAGGAGAGAACTGACTTCTAAAAATTGTCTTGTGATATCCTCATGCACTCCCTGATATGTAAGTATCCCTCCAAAAGTTAAACAATATAGAAAAAGATTTTAAAAATATGTATTTGGGGATTATGGTGAAACGTGCCCATATCTGTTTGGTTCTGTTAACTGTCTGTTTGCTCCTCTTTACTGGTGAGTGAGTGCGGTGTGGAGGCCAACCGTGGTCTACAATAGTACCATATATTCTGCATGGACATTTTTATTTCAATAGATATCAGAGATGTATGCTAAAGGGATAAAGATTAATCATGGCAGTGTTAGAAACTAGCCAGAGAAGATTTATTTGAGGTCATCTGTACCACTCAAGTCATAAAATCCACATATCCATAAGCAGTTATTTATTTGCTAACCAAGAATAGTTTTTAGCTTGGATACGTAGCCACATATACACATGGTTTTGTTATAGATGCCTTCAATATCACTATAAATCTTGATTGTGTATATAAACATGCTGCTAATATTCAAAACATTATAAGGGGTCTTTTTATAGCTTTAACATTTCATTTTATTACAACTGAAAATATTTTTATAGTAAAATGTTAATATACTAATTGTTTAGAATTTCTATTTAAGTAGATGGTTTTGGCCTAAAGCTTCCCAGTATGTACAACTAAAATCACTGAACATGATGAATAAAATTAACATTAAAATTCTGAAAGGGGACTGGAGAGCTGGCTCAGCAGTTAAGAACACTGGCTACTCTTGCAAAGGACACAGATGTGATTCCCAGCACCCACATGGTGGCTAACAGCTGTCCATAACTCCAGTTCCAGTGGATCCAATACCCTCTTCTGGAACTGCACAGACACGGTTTTACTTACATACATAAACACAAAACATTCATACATATAAAATCAAATTAAGTAAAACTTTTAAAAATTAAAAATTCTGAAAGATAGGGAGATGACAAACTGTCTGGCAATCATGGAACCCAAGGAACAATACTATGATTGAATTCTTAGGTTTTCTTTTTGCCTTATATGCCTCAGTATTGGAGCTGCAGAAACTGGAACCTTATAAATGCTAACCAGTTACAGAAAGCATCAGCAAAGCTTGATTTTTATAATCAAAGCACAATTTAAAAGGTAGTCTATCATCACAAAACACTTTAAATAACAATCGTTCTATTTCTCTAGAGATCAATTAATTGTGGCCTCATCCTTACCTATCAGCCCAAACCAAATGGGTGGCCTAGTACTTACTTCATCCTTGTCACGTAATGATGTGCTTCTTCCTCCATACCCCACCTCTGGATGAGGTCAGGGGAGGCTTTGTGGGAAAGAGAGAGCTTCCATTCCTTCTGAGGAGTAATGAAGCTCTTCTGTACTAGTTAATTTTCTCCTTGCTGTGACCAGGCACTTGACAAGAAGCAACCTAAGGGATCAAGGAGCTGTTTCGGCTCATGGTTTAGGGTGTTTTGTCTATCGTGGTGCAGAAGTCAGAGCAGCACAGATGGTTCAGAGCTGGGAAAGCAGAAACTTGCTTTCTGCTCTCTGCATGTCCTGTGACATCTCAGTCGGTCAGGAGACAGAGATAGAGAGCTGGAAGCTAGGCAGGCTCTACACTTTGAGGCTGCCCACGGCTCTGCACTGCTCTTTCTCCACTCAAGCGATCCACTTCCTCCAGGTAAGCCCCATCTCCCGAAGGTTCTACCATGTTCTAAACAGTGTCACTAGCTGCGCAAATGTTCAAACACATAAGACTGTGGGGGAACAGTGCCCATTCAAACTGTAACGCCTCATCCATACAATGTCAGTGCAGAGCATGTTCGAATCTTGGCTTTCTGCTTGTCCAGTTCCTCTCTCTCCAGCAGGTGGGCTAACATCGGAGCATACCTAGTGAAGTATCAGGACTTCTGTTGTGTCCAGTGATATCAAGACCACATAACCACTATGGTGAGAAGTATTGGAGTCAGTCTTGCAGCTCTCATCCAAGGTGTTATGAGGGGAGGTCACTGTGGAGTAGGAGCACTCCCTCTCAACAGTGACACAGAGCTCTGGTCCCCCTTATGTAGGGGACCAGAAAATAACTGAGGCATCATTTCCCCTCTTCTCCCCACCAAATATCACAGAAAGCCAGCAACAGAAACTTGAAATAAAACCAAGATATTCTTAACAAAGTACCCCAAATATTTAAGTTCCCATTAGACTAATTCATCTTACCCAGACCCGGGAAATCTCACTTAAATGAGTAAGGGCAATGAATGCTAACAGAGAGATGACTGGTAGGTTAATATTTGGGAAGTTACAGCCATTGCGTTTTCCAGTTTCACCCTTTTTTCTTTCTGTATTTTGGCATATGAATACTAGGGCTTCTGTTTTATCCACACAGACCCCTGGGACTCTTTAGCCCATTTCCTCCCTTGTACACCAAAAATAATTAGAGAAGAAGAGATCATGAATTAGAAAACGAATGACGGTGGCATGGGAGGAGATGGAGGGGAAAGGAGGGGCGGAAGTGATATAAATACAGCACTCATGAGTGAAATTCCCAAAAAACAAATTTGAAAAGAACCAATATGTATATCCTAGAGTACTGAGAGACAAGAAAGAGATTGAGACTGGAACATAATTTGGAGAGAAGACGCTGGAAACATTCCAGATTTGGTAAAGATATGAACCTACAGGTTCAAGAAATTAAATGAACTTCAAGTGGGACGAGCTGAAAAAAATACATTGAACACATGTAATCATGCTACTTAAGAGTCAAGGCAAAGTGTAAGATAGAAACAGCACCTTACTCATGTAAGAAAAACCAGTGAAAACTTCTTGCCTGGAATCGTAGAGCCTAAGGAAGCAGTGTACCGCATTTAAAAATCCTGTATCTGGTGACAGCATCCTAAAGGAATGAAGGGAGAAGCCCAGACTTTCTGAGATAGGAAAACTAGGATACTTTGTACCCAGCAAAAATCACATAAATAATGATTACAGGATGCAACAAATGCAATAGGATCCCTAAATGCAATAAGAAGAATATTTGGCATATAAGGAAAGAGGTTGAAACAGGGAAAGCTAAACTATGGGTAAGCAGGGTGTATTTCCTTTTACCTCAGAGTTTCTAACTTACGTTTGATGGTTGACGGGAACATTTAGTATGGTCTGACCAGGTACTAAAAGTATGTAGGTGAAATATTTAGACAGTTTTTATATACATGTGGAAGGATGAAAAGACAAATTTAAGTTTCTATAATTCATCTGAATTGGCAAAATGTTAGTGCCAATAAATCATTACAAATTTGTGAAGTACACACATGTAATACTCACAGCTCTATGTGCAAAATCACTCAAAAACACCGTAGATAAAGCAAACAAGAATTCTACAATATGTGGCAAGAACATGTAGGAGAGTGAGAAAAAATAAAACAGAAAGAAAATGCAAAACAGGATTAAGTAGTAAATTAATTTATCAATGATAACCATGCATAAGATTGGGCTTTTTAATTTTTTATTGTTGACATAAGGTCTCCCTGTAGCCCCAGCTGGCCTGGAACTCGCTGTTTATATTTGACTGGCCTTTATCTCATAGAGATCCCCTTGCCTCTGCCTCTGGAGTGCTAGGATTCTTTAAGGTGTGTGCCACCACATCTGGTGTGATAATAAACTTATATATAAATGGCCTGTATACTAAATAAAAGATGTAGATTTGAAGAGTGGTTTCAAAACACATGACTCAACTATAGGTCATCCACAGGAAACTCATGTCAAATATAACAAATATTTGCAAACATTTATCTGAAAACAGACAGGCTAGAATCCTGAATACACAGAGAGCTCTGACATCTTAAAAGCAAATCTTAAACAATTACAAATAAACAGCATGATAACAAATGGACGAAAGATTTGAGTAGATGGTTCATCTAATAAGATGGAAGATAAGCTAGGAAAATATATTCGACATCACTAGACATTAGGGAAATACAGATGAAAACTACTCTGAGCTATTAGCACACGCACAGATCAGAATAACATAAATAAAGCTGATGGCACCTGCTGCTGGGAATTCGGGGAGATAACTCTCTCGTGTTACTGGTGGGAGTGGACAGAATCATGGTGCAGACCTTCCTGGAGACTCTTTTATAGACTGAAGCATGAAACTTCTGTACACCCACCACTTTCATTCTGGGACGTTATCTCAGGGAAATAAAAACAAACCTTACAAAAAACCTTACAAATATTCAATGAAAATTTACTTATAAGAGGCAAAACTATAAACACCCAGGTATGTTTCAGTAGGTGAATGATTAAACACTGTGGTATATCCACATATTTATTCATATCTATTTGATATGGAGACTATCAGCTGCTTAAATATGTTTGTGACTTAAATCATGTGCAGTGACTATTGTTATCTTTAATTTTATGAGCTAGAATCTCGAGGTTAGGACACTTAAATGACATTCTTAGGGTCATTATTGACAAAGGCTAAATTTTTCAGTGAGGAATTATGATATTACAAAGTCTATTTGCTTCTACTTAACTGTTGGGGATATTCAGGAAGAGACCATAACTTTAGGTCAGGGACTGTGTGCTAGTTTTTGTAATCTAGAAGGATATAAGTAAGGTGCTAGATCTTGTTTCGAAGTTACTTCTTTCCAGTTTCTTCAGTACAGGACACTGGCTAGAGGTGACTTTCTCTAATATCCATCACTTGCCTTCAGGTACACATCTGTAAAATCAGGTCACGGCACTTGGTAAGTCTTCCTCCTTCAAGAAGAGAATGATTTCAAACATGTCCCTCTCTCTTGGTGCATGCATTCAGGAGGAATGCTTGTTGTGCTTATGTTTGTCACTGTAGCTGAAAAAATTGCTTTTGAGATGCCTGAAATGGCTTAGTTTTACGGTGCATATCCTTCCTTCTAAGCCAGCTCAAATGCAACAGTTGTTAGCCACGATGACTAGGCAGTGTTGCTGAGACTGACACGTTATGACACTCTGAGTCAGAAGCTCAGTGGCAACAAGCATCTCATTGTGTAGAACGCAGAATAACTTGCTCAAGTCACATGTATATAGTTAAAATAAAAACCTAAGTCTTTGATTTCTCCTGCGGTTCAGAGTGATGGGTGTTAACAGCACTTCTCTCTCTGGCGTATACCTGGTTTACACGAGCAATTTACGTTTTGTAGATCTATTGTCAACAAAATATCTAATTTCATACCTCTTTAAAAGTCAGACAAACATCACAGTCCATAAACCTCGAAAAATGGATGTTTCAAAATAAAACGGATAGTACCTAAATGCCATGATTAAAGGATTCTAGAAACTGTAAATTGGTGCAAGTGGAAAAGCCCAAGAACTGGGGAGTACAGACCTGGCAAGATGTTGTGTTGCGGAGACTGCATAGTTCTGTGTCCTTGGCCACAGATTCCTCCAAAACGGTTTTATCTGACACTTGCTTACACTTTGCATCTTCCTTGGCTCTGAAGATTCGGTGGGAGTCAAGATAATAGCATCTGCTTTCACCTGGCTTTCAGGGTTGGTGCCTGAGGGGTTGAACAGATGGGAAGGTTCACTGCAAAGTGCACAGTTCTGTTTAAAATTAGACCTAGTCTGATACCATGTTTGATCACAAGTATACATGGTGTCACAAATGGAGCTTTGAAGATCTTGAAAACTTCTGAACATAAACAGAAAATACATTTAGATTGTGATAATGTGACATCTAGAAATTGGAACGGGACTGAATACAGACTAACAAGCACTTACTGAATGTCAATCACTTGCGTATCATCTCTGTTCCCCACTCAAACATAGATGCAGGAAACTTTCACATTTTACACTGTTATTCTAGATCTTAGAATAGAACCAGGCACATAGCGTGTACTGAATATGTGATGAATAAGTTAATCATTGCCTTTTTGTTTAAACACATTAATTATAGGATACATGACTAGAAGTGGAATTAACACACATAAGATTTTATATATATTTAAAGTATGTGAAACTATTTTATTGATTTTTTGAGAATTTATATTTGTATTTATATTATATATTTATATTTTGGTCATATTCAGATGCCCTCCCCCTTCTCCACCCCTGCTCTAATACTCTCCCCAATTTTATGTCTTCTACATTTTTCTTTTTAATTCTTTTAAAGCCTATCAGATCTAATTTGTAATCCCCAGATGCTCTTGGGTATGGGTCTCTCCCTTAGAGTCTGGTCAACATACCAGGCATCACATCTTTAAAGAAAACTGACCATCTCTTTCAGCAGTTATCAGTTGCCACTAGATCCTCAGCTAGGACTGGGGCTGCTTGTCCACCTCCTCCGTCCATGCTGGGTTTCTTTCGGACGTGGGCTTGCACAGGTTTTGCACATGCTGTCACAAGTGCTGTGTGTTCATATGTACAACTGCCCTGTGCTGTCCAGACACCATTTCCTTGTGTTTGATTACCACCTCTGGCTCTTACAATCGTTTTGCCCACTCCCCTGCAGTAGTTCCTGAGCCTTGGGAAGACAGGGGGTGATATAAGTTTCCATTTTGGTCTGAAGACTACACAGTCTCTTCTCTGCACATTGACTAGCTGTGAGTCTGTGTTAATAATCATCTGTTGCAAGAAAATGCTTCTCTGGTGAGAGTCGAGAGGTGGACAGATCTCTTGGTTTAATGGTAAGTTATTAGGAGTTGTTTAATACTATGTCAGTTTAGCAGAATAATAATAGTAGGTTCTCACCTACTAGGTACAGGTTCTTGGCTCTTATTATCAGTACTAGGTATAGTCTTCAACTTATGAAGTAAACCTTAAATCCAATAAGAAAGTAGTTGATTATTCCTATAACATCAGTTACACTGTTGCATCAATAGGCATATCTTGACAGGCTAGTCAGTAATTGTAGCTCACAGTGTTCACACCTGGGTAAGGGTGATGATTATTTTTCTCTTCCAGAGGCATGCATAGTGCTTCCTAGCACTATGGAAGCTAGCCAGTAGAAATGAAGCTCTGAGGTCAGTCCCAGCTTGATCCCCCCTGCTTGTTCTAGGACTCACATGTTTAGTGTCTTCAGCAGTTGGGTCTTACTGTCAAGTTCTTGCAGGTAACTAAGAGCAGCGGCAATAGCTGATATTGTTTGAGGGTCTATAGTATCCCCCTAGGTCAACAACTCCAAAAGAGGGAGTGCATTTCTGGCACTGGGATTTTTCTTTGCTACTCTGTGGTGTCTGGGAGGGCTGTTGAGCCCCTGTTATAGGGGCACTGTGCTTATTTTATGTTGTATATGTATGCATTTTAAGATATTCTATAGTAGTAGGCTTCCACATGACTTTTTCAAAAGACCTTTGGTGTTAGTTATTCTTCCCCTTAATACCACCTCATTTGATAATATTAGCTTATTTTCATTTATTTTTAAGGGAGGAATGGTTTATTTTGGCTCACAGTGTGGGAAGTTTTGGGTCATGTTTGGCTAGCCCCATTGCTTTTGGTCCTGTGGCAAGGCAGTGTATCCTGGTGGCACACATAGAGGACCAAGGCAGTGCATTATGATTTATATTACCCACCTCTTTATCTGACTGGCATATTTTCTACATTTGATAGCATCTGTTCTCCTCATCCCTCATCCCAGAGATGTCAAGTTAATTGAAACTCACCTCCTGGTGTCAGATGTGGCTCCAGGCTCAAGCTGAACCAGTGACTTGAGTTTCTGATCATCAGTTATTGGTACATAGATGTTCTTTGGATCTAATGGTGGCTAGCTGGTGCCTTCTTTAAGGTTTTGCACTTGGGATGCCTTAGACTTGCATTAGTCATTTAATTATCATTGAAACTACAAGCCATCCAACTCAGAATTTGTTGACTGTAATATTTTCCAACAAATATGAGTGTGAGCCAATGCCAAGACAGGGAAGTCTGAAGTCAGTGCACAGAGAAAAGTGTATATGATGAATCCAGTGTGCTTGACAATTTGGATCCTAGTGTTCCTGCAGAGGTGTGGGAGATATTCCAATGTCCTTAAAATCATAGCAGTAATTTCCCATTGTTATGATTATCAATATTATTTGTGTTTGTTAGTTCAAGTTAAGTTACACCCATATGTGAGACATAGCAGTGAAGCTTAATGCACAGCTGGTACCTTCACTCAGTGTTCTCTCAGATGCATTTGAAACTATTTTCTCATGTTTTTCACTTAATAACAGATACATCTTGATAAATATATAGTTAGGCTTTCCTTTGTACAAGTATCAGTGTGTAACTATACAAACTTAGACGCTGCAGCTACTAGACACATAGGCTATTTTACAATCTCATGGGACCACACTCATTTATCCAGTCCATCATTTATTATGGAAAGTTTACTGTGTTGCACATGACCGAATTTGCCTATAAAAGACGTCATCAATATTTAAAGCATTTTGTCTATATGATAGATAAAAACAAAGGAATCATCTCACTGGTTTTAATTGTGTCCCTTAGTAAACAGATAGGCCAGGTACACATACACACACACACAGACACACACACCATGAAAATAGGAGAAGTATTTTGGGATGAGGAAAGGGGAATATACTGATGGAGAAGAAGGTAATAGGTACTGAGTATAGTCAAAGTATGACACACTTGAACAAAATGCCATTAAGAAACCCATTCCTTTGTACAACCATTATATATATATATATATGTATATATATATATATATATATAGTCTAATTTTTTTGTACAAGAACCAGGTAAACGGGCAAAATGTTTAAATATCTTTATTCAGTATTTGTAATTCTTCTGTGAATTTCTGATATATAAGATTTGATCATTTTTCTGTTGTATTTTTTTCTTACTGATACGTGATGATTAATCTTTGCTGTATTCCTTGAGAGTATTTCTTGGGTATAATATATGCCTTTCACACTGGTCACTTACTGTTCAGCAAAATAATCCAGATCAAAAGAGAACTGTATGATTTTTTTATGTCAAATGCCAAAACAGATTAAACAACATATATTGATAGAAAAAGGAATGGTAACTGTTTGCACTGCAGAGAAGTTTTGGGAGATCAAAACATTCTATGTCTCTATTTGATTTTTTACTGTATGTGAGTTATGCATCGATGAAATGGATATCAATAAAAAGAATTTTGTTAGTGTTATATTTTTCATCTGAAAATTAAGTTTTAAAAATATTTTATTATTTTAATTATATTATTTTAATAGTTTTATTTTGTGTATGAGTGTGCGGCCTGCATGGATGTAAGTGCACCAGTGTCACGTGCAGTGCCTGCAGAGGTCAGAGAGGGCATCGGGTCCCCTGAAACTGGATTTATGGATGGTTGTTAGCAACAATGTGGGTACTGGGAATCGAACCTTGGTCCTCTGCAAAAGCAACTAGTGCTCTTAGCAATGAGCCACCTCTCCAGCTGTGAAAGTTAACAGTTTTTGTGTCTTGAAATCTACTATTGTCTTCCTTTATGTTTTGATAGTTTACTTCTTTAAGAAGACTTGTCCTCGTCTGATTTTTTATGTAAATTTCTTTTTCACACATCTGTGTTTATTTTCCACATTCTGTCTTATGCTACTCTAATTACTGTACCTTGCCCTTTGCAAATGTAAACCAATATATGCCTTTCAAGATAAGTATTGCTATCTCCAATTTTCAAATTATGACAAGGAAAATAGAGTACAAAGTTTTCCAGATCATACACATGGTGCATGTTCAGATCGTGATTCCAGAGATTGATAGCCTTGCAATACCATGACTGCAAACTGTCCATGAGAAATGGAGTAGTTTTCAATGACTTCTTTTATTCTTTCATTCATTCCCCAAATAGTTTGCATTCCTTCATACTGAAAATTGGTACACTAAAATAGATACTTTTATTTGAGAGTCTCTTGCCAGTACAAACTAATTGCAAACACCACCTCACATTCCATATAACACCTCACATTCCATATATCATTGATTGAAGAATGGACGACTCACTGAAGGTCAGGAACAAGGGGAGATAAGACTTACAGTGAGTTCTTCTCCACTGGAATTGCCACGGTTACACTGAAAGGCAAGGTTGGCAGAAAGCTGAGCAGCTAGCTGACTGGTCTATAGAGAAAGCACACTAGGACAGAGCTCACTGTAGAGTTTCCAGCTAACCAGGGCTCTTTTCATAATCATTATTCTGGGCTCACTCCTCTGAATTCTCAAAGCACCACCACACATCCTTATAGCACGCTCGCTCAACAGACTATTTCTTCCCAAGCCTCAGTGGTAAATCTTTCTGGTCTGTGCTCTTTGTGCCTTCACAGTGATGGGCAAGAAACAGTGGTGCCATCAACATACAAGCCAGGGGGTTTCTGAGCGGCTGAGCTTTGGAATGTGGACTATGATCTCTTTTAAAGATGAAAAAAACTTTCAAAGTTTCTGTGTGTATGTGTGTGTGTGTGTGTGTGTGTGTGTGTGTGTGTGTGTGTTTTCCAAAGAAGTCTTGATAGCATTCAGGTAACTAAAATCAAGTGGCAATTCTTCTAGGCAATGATTGGGTGATTCAGGTTTCAGGGATATATGCAGTTTTCTTGGAAACTCAAAAATATTCTTTGTGAATGAAGAAATATAGTCACTGGATACATACTACATCCACACACATACTTACATTCGCCATCCATTTCCTGTTGTAGAGTAATACCTGAGAGGGTGTGGTTTCTAGAGAGAGCATGTGGCCAGTGCCTGATGCTGTGTGATAACTGTAGAAGGTGGCACATAAGGGGAGTGGGCTTCTCAACTCTCTTCAAGGAACCTACTGTGGGGAATTCGATTGACTAAACTTTCACACCTGTCAATATCAAGGCCATGCTCTCCTCGGCTCCTCCTGTCAACTTCTGAGCACAGCAAAAATCACCGTAACTGACCTGTACTTCAGTACATTGTTGGCATCACCCACAGGAAGTGTGTTGTCTGCCTGTATACTCCCGACTGGCCTGATAGAGGCAATTGTAGAGCAACACTGAGCTCTAAGGTCCCTCCTGGCTTGACCTCCTTCCTGCAAGCTGTCCTTGTGTGGGAATTTAGGCAGCATCATATCCTGGGAGCTTTTCTATTTACTCTTTCTCCTTCCTTCCTCTTTCATGAGGATTCTTCCCATGAATCTCTTGTCCCTCTAATTCCTTCTTGGTGCATACTTTGCAGAGAATCTGCACTGACACGGTGACTTATTTTTTTAAGTGTGGTGGTGAGATTTCTGAAGTCATAGAGGTAGGAGGGCTACTAGTTGGGAAAAAATAAGGGGTTAGTGGAATGGGAGGGCGATGAGAGGACGGTGGGAAGTACGTGTCATCACAGTGATAGATCATTATATTAGTATTTCAAGAACAATAACTTTAACAGAAAATCCACCTTCACGTGTTCTCTTTTCTTGTTTGAATTTTTGCAGATTTAATACAGGTCCCCTCCCCCATCTGCATCACTGTTACTACCTCCACCCAATTTCAGATATATGCCTAGAGTCAGACTTGTGTCCCCAGTGCCCTACAGTGCCGGTCAGCCTAACCAGGTCTCACCTTTAAAGGAGACTGACTCTCCAAAAGTCCTCATTTTGTCACAGGATTTTACAGCATTTGCTACCAGCCATCACTCTAAAGTTTCCATTTATACTGGACCATCTGATCCTCACATTAGCCCCTGGATGAGATGGCTGAAGAACAGCGAGACTAAACTGGTCAGTGCCATAGAACTGTGAAGTCACCTGGCTTGTGTTCACTCCCACGGCACCATGTTGCTTTTCACACTAGGAGTTCTCTGTTGTGTTGACATCTGTCCCTATGGAAAACTATCTTTAATAAAAATATTCACTAGGCTCCAGTTATTTCCCTTGTGCAGTACTCAGGTAAAGCAATTCGAAGTTCTACTGGGAGAAAAACTACCTGAGTTGAATTTGTTTTAAGAGACCAAGATTTTTAATGTGGTGACTTTTGAGGGAATTTTCATGAAGAATATTGATCCTGTGAAGTTTTTCTGACTGATTTTTTCCGACCTAAGGCGGGCTTCTCCCTTTCTCTGCTCTTACCCTACAACTCTACTGAAAAACCTTTCATGGATCATGCAAATCTGGGAACTACCATTCTAAATAGTTGACATGTGCAGACTGACTGGAGACAGTTATGAAAAGTGAGAAAGGTATTGTACAAGCATCTCATAGTTGAATTTTCATAGCCACCCAGGAAGAGGTTGCCCATTTTAGAAACAAGAAACCAATGCTTGTTATATTGAAGTTAGTGAAATCAGAGTTAATCAGTAGATGAATCAAATGAAAACCAAGAATTAACAATTAGTTCATCATGTTATTGTTATTAGTATTATTTAAGGCTGCCTTTGTCAACTAAGTAGGGCTAGTTTTTCTGGGCTCCAAAACCCTACGAACTGAGGGCTGTATGGCAAAGGGGATGAGTGAGCTCTGTTGTATAACATAAAGGCAAACAGAAACATTACCCCTCGCTGCCAGTCCACAAGGTAACCTCAGTCTTACAATCTCAGGGACCTGGAGTTTGCCAAGGTGAGCTTGGAAGTAGTAGACTGACTTCTAGACCTGACTGATAGAATTTAGCCTCAATGGTAGATAGATTTCAGCCTGAGGTGCATTATAAGTTTTCAGAATATCTGACTCATAGTGATCGTGAGCTGATCAATGGGTATTGTTTTAAGATGTTAATATTATGATCATTTGTTGCAGAGCGATAGACACTAATATATTCTACATATCATGCACATTTGTTAGTATTAGACTTCTGCTTCCATGAAGTTTATATAATAAGAGAAGAAACTGTGAAGAAATACCAGTACACAAAAACAAAGAGAAAGTTAGCTCTGTGGAGAGAATTGTAATGTGGGTGATATAACTGAGTGCTTGGGGCATCCCTGCAGATCACATAAAGATCAAGGAAAGTTGGAGCTGGGGAGATTGCTCAGTGGTTAAGGGCACTATCTGCTCTTGCTGAGAACCTGGGTTGGATTCCCAGCACCCACATGGCAGCTAGCAACCATCTGTAACTCCAGTTCCAGGGGATCTGACTCCCTCTTCTGACCTCCAGGGGCATTGCATGATATGGGTGCACTGACATGCATGCAGACAATACACTCATACACATAAAACAAAAAATAAAAATAAAATATTTAAAAAAGCATCAAGGAAAGTCTTCGTGAGGCAGTGACATTTAGAAAGGCTACAAGAAGGTGACAGGTTTTCAATGAAGTTCCTGCCTAGGAAAGAACAGCTCGTGTAGATGAGGTACCATTGCAAAGGGGCTTCATGCGGGAAGAAAGCTATGACTGGCAGGAACAGGTGGGGGCATGAGTAGACTGAAAGATTACTAGGGTGTCAGAGGAAGTTGAAAAGGTGTCTAGAGACTAGCTCTGGTAGGACTTTGTGTGCGCTGGTAAGAAATTTCAGTTTGATTTTGAACGTGATGGGATGTCATTGGATGATGCTAAATAGGTTCTATGGTTTCCTTTACATTTGTAAGGTACTGCACAGTGTGAAGACACACAGAAATACTAAAAAAAAGCACTAGATCAACACTTCCTTTTATTTTTCTTGAAACTGAAATGTTTTACCACCCTACTTGTACATAGAACATTATATATTTAAAGTTTAATGTCTTTTTTCCACTCAGGGGTATTTGACTTTTTGCTTATTGTGTTGCTTTTAGTCTTCCTTTTTTCTGTTGATTTTCTGCAATTATTTGAATGTATCTCCATGTTCCACATGTGGAACTTCATCCCTAAAGCAAGTGTGGAAAACAGAGCCTAGTAAGAGGTGGTCATGAGGGCAGAATGAATGAATGGAGGAATCAGTCACTGTTCAGAAGAGGGTAGTTACTGGATTTATTATAAAGTAAATGTGGATTAAAAGTGAACTCTGGGTGAAAACGACCTGTGCATGTAGGCCGATGACTTGTACAAATACTATTGTGGAATAGGCTATACCTACATCTTCTGACGCTCGTTCACAGCCTCCTGCCCTTCTGTCTTCTGCCATTAGATGACATGGTGCAAAGATCTTAGCCGGATGCCACAGCATGTGTTCAGACATCTCAGCCTGTCCTACAGAACTGAGTCCAACATATTTATTTTTGTTATAAATTACCCAGTCTCATACGTTCTAATAGCAGAAAATATACAGTTATTTTCCTTGTATTGCAAAAATTAGACAAAATTAAATAATATGGAATTTGAATGTTCAACCAAGAGTTGGCATTTTGCTCTGGTGACATGTTCATTCAGTTTCTTATATGACAGAAAGGAGTGTTATGTATAAAATAGGCCCAATTACTCCTTCATCCTTGTCCTAGTTTTCTGTCAAGAAATCAAACGTGTCATATATTTTATGTGTCTCCTTCTAGGCCTTCATTGATTGATTAAATGATTGATTTTATAGGTATGCTTGTATTGCCTGTATGTATGTAAGCACACCTGTTGTGCAAGGCCTGTGGAGGTCAGAAGAGGGAGTCAGATCCCCTGGAACTGGAGTTACAGACAGTTGTTAGCCGCCATGTAGGTGCTGGGATTCAAACCCAGGTCTTCTGGAAGAATAGCCAGTACTCTTAACTACTGAACCATCTATCCAGCCCCTCTTTATTGATTTTTGAAGTTTTAAAGCTTATACATGTGCATTTTTATTGCCTGGTGTGTTTATAAAATTAATATAAGATCTCTTCTATATTTAATATATACCTCAACAAATGTACATTTGTATAAAGGATACAATAATTATACAACACTATTGCATGAGACAATGGGTGAACAGGAGGGCCTGTCAGCGGTTGACTGTGAATAAGCATTCAAGAGAAGGTGATTGCCGGGAGAAGAGCAGTGTTAATAAATGTGGGGAAGAGTGGACCTCTCCGAGGTCTTTCAGAAGTGAAGAGTTCATACTGAAGTAGTGGGTATAGGAGATAAAGTAACAAACTTTCAACAATTGAGAGATCAGTATTGAGTAAAGGAGAAAGAACCAGGGAAGGGAGAGATTGGACGATCTATAAGTAAGGGGTCATTTTGGCAAATCAGATGTGAAAATCCTACCCAGCATCAAGTGGGAACATCCAGTTAGCATTTGGGGATGTAAGCACATGGTGTAGAGCAAAAGCAGTGGGATACAAATGTGAGAGATTGTAGACAGAAAAAAGGAAGAGCAGAAGGGTTCAAAATTGAATGTAGAAAGGAGCCAGTACAGGAGGCCTAACGGGAATGAACCATGCTTGAGAAGGAAATCGGACAGTGTGCTGGCTTCCTGGAAGCCAAGGGAAGGGAATAGAAATCTGTGAAACTGACTCTATACAGCAATTGTGTGTGTGCACGCATGTGTGTGTATGTGTGTGCACTCACATGTGTGCATGTGTGTGCGCCTCTGTGTATGTGTGTGTGCATGTGTGGGGGGGGGGAGGGTGCGTGTCTGTGGACACCAGTCTGGAGGCCAGAGGGGGACATCAGGTGTCCTTTTTATTGCTTTCTACCTTCTTTCACTGAATCTGGAGCTAGGCTGGAGGCCAGCAAACCCCAGTGATCCTCCTGCCTCTGTTCCCTATCAGTGTGCGACTTGCAGGCTAGCACATGACCATGAATAGATTTTTATGCAGATATTACAACTTGAACTCAGGTGCTCCTGCTTGGATGGCAGACACTCCTACCCACTGAGCCACCTCTACAGTGGTGCTACAGGCTGGTAACCGAGCATTTAACACATGGCCATTTGGGGGACACTCTAGATCCAAAGTCTGGCAGGCAGTCAGTGGGAGAGAAAGTTCCTAATAGCCTAATGAGAGGTCCTTCAGACTGCCCAGCTCTGGTTTGCTATGACTTCTGAGAGGTCCCTGCGGCGGTGCTGATCTATTCCTTGGGATTGTGATACAGAATGTTCTGGCAATGTGGTGTACTTGACAACCTGTGCCTCTATTAAAGATGTATACAAGGTTAGATATGCTTGTGACCAGTTTTTTATGTTTTTCTTCTCTTCTCATTTGTTAGGATGTCAGCTCTCAGTTCCCCCTGGCCTTAGTGTCCCTTGTTAGGAAATAACTGACTTTACTAAACTAAATTTACTTTTACTATGTTGAACATTTTATATGTCAAACCTGAATTCCAAGTGTGTGTGACAGAGACTTGAATTCCTAATTCAAAGAGTGTCCATTAGGACTTTTAATTTGTATACCATGTTATATTCTGTTTAATGGTTGAAACAGAGTCATTCTAAGTAATGCAATGTGAACCTAGGTTTTTAAAAATTTTTTTGCAGATGTATTGAGAGCTTTGAGGAAATAACAGTACTGATTTTCTCTATTCTGTCATGGCAACTGGACTTGGGCCAATGTAATCTCTCTCTAACTTGTTCAAGTAGTGACATTAGTCTCCAGAAAATAATCAGTGGACTCTGATAGCCTCAGTCCTGTCACTGAATACTGTCCTTTTTCAGTTTCCCCACTTGGTTTTGTAAGGAGTACTTAGTACTGAGAAGCAACACAGGAAAAAAGTAAACAATGAAAATCAGAACAAAGGTGTAGTGGAAAAAAACGTATTTGTAAGATATGGAGCTTCAGTTTACACTTCTAATGATTTGGTTGATTTGGTAGGGTACAATGAAATTAGAAACATTCGTTTTAAGTGTAAACCTCAGCCAAAGTTTATAAGTGAATTCAGTGGACCGAGATTGTTTTTTAATGAGAAATTTTTAAATGCCAGTTTGGATGTATGGTTCACAAAAAAGTAATTCTCTTTCTAACTGAATTGGCATCTATTTGTCATCTTTATTTAAAGTTAAGTTATCTCCTTGACCTTCTGCATAATGTAGAAGGTTATTAGATTCAACATTAAATGAAAGATGCCTTAAAGTTACAGGATTTAAGAACCTACCTACTCTCTGGAGGAGTAAATATATACTCTATTGCAAGGAGTATAAGGAGCCATCAAAACACACTGACATTTTTTGAATGTTTAATATGAACTTGTATTAGAGAAGTTCCATGTGTCATACTTTGATTTTTGAGTTTAATAGATTTTTCCAATCTTCCTTAAGACAGGAAATCCAGGGAGTCTAGTCCACTGGCCCAAACCACACAACCAGCTAACACTGAAAGTTGTTTACAAACATGTCTATCTGTGTGAGTTTTCCCAGGTCTGGGGAGCAAGGAAATGGGATCTGTCTTTGCTGGAACAGATGTCCATCTCCCCACATAGGCTTGGGTTTTCTCACTGCAGCAATGGTTTCTGAAGAAGTCAACATTGTCCCCTCTGTCTTCACAAAGCACATGATTTCATTGCGTGCCTAGCTGGGAGAAATATTTTCATAGAAGTTAGGTCATCTGGAGGATCTGAAGATGATGTAGTAATTATTGAGGATTATTTAACAAAGTTCTGCAAAACGAACATCTGAAATAACAGAAACCAATTGTCTCAGAGTTGTGGCCACTGGAAGTGTGAGCTCAAGCTGTCTTCAGGTTGGTTCCTTCTGAAGGCCGTGAAGGAGGCCTCTGTTCCAGGGCTGTCTTCCTACCTAAGTGGTCACATCATAGTTCCTCCATAAATGTTTCTGGGTTCAAATCTCCTCTTTGTAAAATTACAGCTGCCATTTGGATTAGGGTAACCTATATGACCTCATTTTAGCTTGCATACTTAAAAAAAACCCACTTAACATAGGTCATATTCTAAGGTGTGGGGATTAGGGCTTCAACATATGAATTTGAAGGTACAAAATTCAGCCTCAAACAACCAGACATCTTTAGTAAATCAACCTATGAACTGATTATTTCCTCATGCTGGTCCAGACACCACACCAAGAACTGACTAATTAAGGCAGCCCATTGGTTATCTTCCTACCAGGGAAGACAGACATTCAACAAGTAACTGCAGTGATGTATGCTGTGATCAGTAGGACATTTTGGTACTGAGAGTGTGTGGCCGAGCTGTTATTCACTTCTTAGTGGTTGGGAAGCAGAGACAAGGGGACATAGGAAGTGATCAGGGCAATGTATGACAACCAGGGACAAGCCACCAGTGGCTTAAGTCTGCCAGCGAGGCCCCACCTCCTTCTTTCTACCACTTTCAACAATGCAGTTGTATTTTGAATCCCTCAACAGAGTAATCTATTCGTTGGGTCAGAGACTTTTATGATCTAATGGTCTTTGAAGACATTTTTACAGACAGTAGCATCATAAATGCCTTAGGTGTTTCTTAACCCAATAAAGATGACAGGCAAGGTTAAACATCATTTTCTTGGGTTCAGACCCAGAAACACACACACACACACACACACACACACACACACACACGTATACACACACAAACACACACACACAGAAGCTAACCATCACATGTGCAGAGTGACATGACCAAAGGCTAAGGATAAAACAGGAGTTGGTCAGGTGTGAAATGGTGACCTCTTCCATGATAAACCTGGCCTTGACAGTGGAAGAGCAAGAGCTTTCCTGGGGCTTGAGTATATTCAAAGTTGTGGACACAACTGGGTTATTCTTTCATTGAGACCCCGTACTTTCCCTCTCAAAATTATCATTAATTTCATCTGTTCTAATGTATTATTTTTACTGGAATATAAAAGATAAAGATCTCTTGGGACCAAGAAAAATATCAAGCCAAAGTAGTTTTGGCTCATCTCTTTGATGTATCCTTTACAATCCTCATTTTATCCCAATTTCAGAAGCATGGCTCCTGTATCAATTCAGAGTGTCTGCAAATTGCCTTGGTTTAATCCAAACATGTGCTTTCATTGAAAACTTTTTGCTTTATTTGGCATAGGGATACTCTTGATGTCTCCATGGTATATCATGTCTTAGGAAAAGGGTGGGCGAAATGCTTTCTCTGGAAACTTTGATCGGGAAGTAGCTTTGATTTCCAGTATCCAGTTTGGTCTTTTTAACCAAACATTACTTCTGGGTTTTTGTCTTTAACTGCCAGGATGCTGAATATTATTATTTAGTCTTTAATTTGGGGATTTTACTGGTTGGAAACTAGTCAGCCTTCCATTTTCTCATTTCACTATTTTACCTTCATTATATCTTCACCTTTGTTACTGTAGTAATGTTGCATATGATTACAAAGCATATGTGATTACACATACTGTGAATATTATTGTAGGACGATCATGTTGCACCAGAGTGTCTGCTACTTTTTGTTCCATTGTCAGTGCAAAGGATGTTGCTGTTGATCCATTACGTCCTCACCTTTCTCACACTAGTCTGCTGTTAATTCACTGAAGGATCCCTTACCATCGCAGCTCTGGATTCAGGGAGCCTGGCATCTTCTTTAGCTCTTAATGTGGTGTAAGTAGTCTAAAGGTAATTCCTATGTTGTTGAGATGGTCCAGGAACCCAGACCTAATTCAGTGAGCATTGAGTAGATTGTTGACTTAGGGACTGATCTGTGAATGTCTATGTAACCCAGCTCAGGCCAGGGAGACAAGAGCAGAAGTTGCTAGGGTCTCTGAGTCAGATATTTCCTATATCTGAAGAGGAAACTACCAGATGTCAGAGGGAAGAAACACACCAAGAAAAGGAGGGTGGAAGTGTAGAGAAGCTGAGCTGTAGGTTCTGTGTTAGTGAATTCTGAAGTCTAACTGATCCCTGGGTTTCTTCTTTCCTGAGCCAAATTATTTTGTTATTACTTAAACCAGTTTGAATTTTTATTGCTTTGTTATTGTTCTCATTTAAACAAACAGTCAGACATCTTTTGAGGAGTGACATGGAATACAAATAAAAGAAGATTAGAAATTAAAGGCACATGAATCAATGAGCCAGTTGTGACTGGTTTCATCATATCTTTTTAACCTGTGCATCACTGGGTCTCATTCCTATCCATCTTCCAGTGGCAGCCAAACATCCCTCTCTAAGGAAAGAATTGTCAATAAATTGATCAACGATTGCTTTCTGTGTCCCTTGGACATTTCTCCCCATTTTTGCAGCTAGAGCATACCTGTGTAGTTGGTCTTTTCCTTTTATGGCCATCCTGTTACCTGAGGGCAGGAGCGAGGCCTGTTCGGCACAGCACCCTTACTGCTTGGAATGATGTCTCTCAAGGTGCAGCTACTCAGTATCAAACCATGTTGTTTGTTGTTGTTCAGAGGAAATAACTGAAAATAGAGAAGCCAGAGTGCATTGGGTTTTCCCAAAACAATTTGCTTCTGTGCTGTTCTTTGAGGAAAAACCAGAAAATCTAGGTGTGCTTCTGTAGCTTGAGTACTTGAAGTAGAGTAACACTTTGTTTCACTTTCTGGTTTCTTAAATAAAGAAGCCAAGCCCCAGAGAGATGAGGAAACTTGCCCAAAGTTGCGTAGATTATTAAACTTGGAATCGAAAAAGGAACTCGTCTTCTTTCTTCCTGTTTTTATTCATCTACTGCTGCTCTGCTCCATCGTGTGTCTGATCCAGTTTGAATCTCCTAACTCTCTCTGTGCTCTTGTTTCTTGAAAGAATGGAGGGATTCTCACTGGACTGTTGGCTGGATGAAAACACTCTGACCACCATTAAAATCCTGGGCTGTTTTTCAAGCCTGGGTACTATGCAGAAAAAGTCACTCACTTCCTTTGAGGACAGAAAAACACTAGAACCCTATAATTTGGCCAGTCTACAAAGAATAAATTTCTAGGTATTATAGAGAGCATCATTTTCCACGTTTGTTTTAACAAGTGTTGTTTCAAGACAACAAGATGTCTAGTTAATAGGAAACACCTGGTAAGTACATTGAATAAACAGAAACTCAGTCATCACTGAAGGCATCTCCTGAACACTCAAGGCTTTTTATTTATTTGGTTGGCTTTCATTTTTGAAATTTACATGTTTTATGTTGATCTCATTCTCCCTCACATCCCTTCTTGTTACACCCCTTTGTCTGTTTAGATAGTTTCACTTCCAATCATGTCATATATACATAAGTGATTTTATATATCTATATAAAATCTAAGATTCACAAGTGAGAGAAAGCATGATATTTGTCTTTATGAGACTAGCTTAATTTATTTAATGTTATTGTCTCCCTTTTTCTTAATATAAGACTCAAAACTATTAGAGAAAAATGTAGGGGAAAGGCTTAAACTATAGGCACAAGCTATCCTCCCTTTATCAATGGAGGGATTTATACTACTAGGTGACACATGAGGGCCTTTCGAGCCTTAGTGATACGTGAAGAGAGATGATTTTTACTTTAATTTCATTCAGTGTGCTAAGTTTATACATAAGAGATTTTGTATTAATAGCATTTTTTTTAAAGACTAGAAGATGCGGGCATGGTGGCACATGTCTTTAATCCTAGCACTTGGAAGGTAGAGGCAGCCGATCTCTATGAGATCCTGTCTAGCCTTGTCTCCACAGTGAATTCCAGGTCAGCTGGGGCTACAGGGAGACCCTGTCTAAAAAACAAACAAACAATAAATAAAGAGACTGGAAGCCAGGTGAGGTAACACATATTTGTAATCCCAGGACTTGAGATGCTAAAACAGAAGAAACAGGAATTTGAGGCCTGCCTAGGCTACACAGACCTTTCTCAAAAAACACAACAAAATAACAAAAAGTAAAACAAATCGACTGAAACACAGATTATTTTGGACTTGTAAGATATCAGAATTAAATGAAAAGCATAGGAAGCCAGCTATTCTCTGTCTATCATATTAAGTTGGTCTAAAAAATTATTTAGATAAGTAGGTTTCATGTATTATCAAAAGTTGCTGTGTGTTAGGGAAAGTGCTCGGGGCCAGGGACAGAGGAGAGTCACACTGATCGGGCTGCTCTCCACTCACAGCTGTGATCTGGGGAGAAGAGGGAGATGCTCAAGTAAGTTCGGACTCCACAGGATAACATCATGGGGCCGCATTTCCACCAGGGTTTGGCTGAACTCTCAGAGTGCACCTTAGGCTAGTGTTCTTCTGTGCTCCTTAAGGTTACATCAGTCAGTTTTTCTGCTAATTTCCATTTGCATGGTTAAATGTGGTTCATGGTAACACAGGCTTCTGCTTGTTTTGGGTCATTGTTTTGCTAGACATGGTGCTCAGGTCTTCACGGAGCATTCTTGACTGACATAACTCTAGAGTTTTGAGGTAGCTTCAGTGGCTCTCAATACTTTACACTTGGAGCATACAGGTCCCTCATAGTAGCTGTATACTGGGAGACCTGGAATGAGCTCTGCTTGCTTCCAGATCCTGAGTCTGTGTCCCACTTCCAGACGACTTCTAAGACAGTCTGAGGACACTACACCAGGAACTTTTCGAAGCTTCCCACCCTGTAGAAATCTGCCTGGAATTTTCTTTCTCTTCTTCCCCCTTGTTTGAACTTCATTGTTTCTTTCTAATTGGCTTTAGGCTTCCAATTAGTCATAGCACATTGACCACATACACTCCTCTCTCCTCCTCTCCAGACCTTTAAGTGAAGCCAGCAGAGTAAAGATTGTGATCTGCCAAGACAAAATGAAGAGTCAGAGCATTAAAGAGGGCTCCACCACTCTTCTGAGGAAACTGTTACAAGAGTGACTAACAGCTCAGCAAATGGAGAAGGTGCCCATGTAAATGCCTGCAGATGATTTGCTCATGGAACGCTTGAGAGGCTATGCCAGGTGCAGTAGAAGGTCAGAGGCACAGGCTAGCTCAGAGTGACTGGCAGGTGTCTGGCACAGGTCTCTCCCAAACCTGCTTAGCAAGAAGTGCCTCATCCCTTTGAATCTCATAGAAGAGACCAAAAATCATTGTTTGAGAATTAAACTAGTAAAACTCTGGTCTCGGGAACACCAAGGTCTGGAGAAACCAAGCAGTGTAGCATGGAGTAAGAAAATGGACCAAGCAAAATCTGTATAACAAATTCTGACACGCCAGACCCTTCACCTAGTGCTTAATGATCAGGAGTCAGGCATATATCCCATTCTTAGTTCTTTGTGGGTGTGCATAATCTTGTGTGTGCAGGTCCATATGTATGTGGGGGTGGGTGGGTGTGCCTGTACCCATTTCTGTGAAGGCCAGAGGTCAATTCAGGTATCATTAGGAAGGTACTATTTATCTTTTTTTTGAGAGAGGGTTTCTCACTGATATAGAACTTGCCAAGTAGGCTGGATGAGCTGGTCATTGAGCCCCAGGAATCTGCCTGTCTCCACCCCCACAGCAGCGGGCTTGCCGCTGTGCATGATTGGATCTATATTTCTTTACCTGGTTCTGGAAATTCGGCTCATGTCCTCATCCTTGCAAAGCAAATGCTTTTCTGACTGAGCTGCTTCCTAGCTCACCCATCTCGAGTTCTAGCAGTGGAGTGGAAGGTCATTTCACAGAGAAACAATGTACCTCTGGAGCTCACCAACCAGAATAGCTTGTCCTACTACCCTAGTACAACCCAGCAATTAGGTCTGTGCCCAGACTCACATCACTTCTAATAAAACATCTAATGCTTCACTCTTAAAAAATTAGATGGATTATCCTGCATAACTAGTTTGTTCAGGAAGACCTTCCACATAAAAGAGGAGAATACACCAAAGTTCAGCCAGCCTCTAAAATAAATAATAACAATTATAAAAGAAACTCAATGAAACATAATTTTAGGAACAGGAAAAGCTTTGAAAAGTGTGCCACAAATGTGTTCAGAAACAGAAGGAAATTTGTTTCATCTATGGAATAACAATGGGATGCTTGCATAAAGGGAACCTCAAAATAATCAAGAAATCTTGAGGGAAATATATTTTGTTTCACTTTATCCCTCAAAAAAATTAAAAGCCCATATAAATTTTAGGAAATAACTGTGTTGAAGAAGAAAAACAAAGATGTGGAGCCAAAAAGGAAGAAAATTAATAGCTCAGTGCAGGAGCTTCCACCCCGGGGCATTAGAAGTTGCAGAAATAGAAGATAGAAACTTCGGAAGTGGGGCTGGGTAGATGGCTTACTGGATAAGAGTGCTTACTGCACAAGCATGAAGATCTATGTTCAAATCCCAGAAACCCTATGAAAAAGACAGGCGAGATTTCTTACATGTAATCCTAGCACTGTATGTGTGTATGTGTGTGTGTGTGTGTGCGTGTGTGTATGTGTGTGTGTGTGTGTGTGTGTGTGTAGAATCACTGGGGTTTGCCAGCCACCAGTCTAGCTCCAGCTACACTGAGAAACCTGTTTTAAGAGAATAAGTCACATGGCGATAAAACAGGACATTGGACATACTCCATGTGCACAAACCTGCATGTGCACATCAATCACACACACACCTGCACCTGTACCAGCGACCTGCCCCCTGCCACCATCACATATGTACACACAGAAATAGAGATAACAGATAGATTGATGATATAAAAATAGAAAATGGAAAGGATAAAAGATAAAAATAATGTAGGAATATCTCCCATATTCATAAATGTAGGAGTCTATGCTACCAGGCCCCATGTTTGTTTGCATTGTACTTAGGACCCTACATCAAGGCACATTAAATGTCAACTTTAGAACATTTAGAAAAAAGACAAGGAGAGAGAGAGAGACAGACAGAGAGAAAAGAGAGAGAGATTGATTTAGAATGGCTTCCGACAACCAAAGATACAGCAACACTAGATGCTAAAAACAGAGCAATATATCAAATCAAATTTTGGAGGGAGAGTAATCTCGTGTTCTCTACTCAGTCAGCCCCTGAGACTATAAAGTATTACATAGGCATTTCTTACATTAAAAAGTCATGTGTCTTATCCATTACGTGCTCTATAAAACGAAGGCATTCACCAAGGTAAGCCAGATATTAGGAAAAAATCCAGGCCATTGGATGCCTGGTATAGAGGAAGGTAGGATAAAGAAGACTGAATCTAAAGTCAGGATGACAGGCCTGAAGATCAGAGTCCAAACAGGGAGCCGGATGGTGCGCTATGAGACAGAAAGTTCAGAGTGTAAGGGAAACAAGAGAAGAAGGCAGAATCTAATAGCATGTTTTAAACCATGGCTGTGCATCTGTAAAAACAACCTACAGTCTGAGAAACCTGAGGAAAAGTAGGTAAGTAAAAATTAGAGTCTACTAGCAACCCTAGAAAACAACTACTTTTATAAGAAAGATATATATACACTGTACACTTCTTGTTTAGTAATAAACAACATTTATGTAGTCATAAGGATGCAAATACTGATACTTATAGACCCAAGATTTTATGTGTAATTAAGTTCAGGGGATGAAGGCTGGCTATAGTGTATATAATATCTAACTCCTTAACTTTGTAACAGGAAGCAAGTAAGTTCTAAAATTTATAGAACAAGATATACTAGGGTAGAGAAGGAGATAATTACTAGACATATGTAAAACAGTTGAAAGACATAGACTAAGGATCAGAAATAGGGAGTTCATAATGACTGGGACAGAATATTATAATTTTTGGTACAATCCAGTTTATTTGATTTTAGAAAATAAGAGCATTTTTATTTGGTTAAAATAATACATTTAACCTTAACAGTTATGCCTCCCAGATAGCTTTTTTTCAGGTCCTTTCTTGAATCTAAGTTATTTGTAAAAATTAATTGTAGTTGGCAATGTAATCATGGAATCACCAGAAGATTCTGAGGTAGATTTCAAGGGCATTTCCAGAGAAGTGTAACTGAGGTAGACCCACCCTGAATGAGGCTAATACCATCCTTGGGCTGGAGTCTTTAGCTGAATAAAAAGCCAGCTGAGCATCAGTGTTCCCCTTTCTCTGGCTTATGATCCAGCCTAATGTGTCGTCATCTCCCCACCATCTCAGCTGAGAGCCACTCTTGCCAAAATGAAAATGCCTCCTCCACCATGAAGGACTGTACTCTCTTGTTTCTTGACAGTAACTAAGATACTCTTCATCACATGCTGTCCTTCCCCAATTCCTTTCCCTTGTCTTCTCTCATCCAGATTATGTGATTTATTATGAGAGTCTGTTAATACTTTGGGCTCAGCGGTTGATACTCCTGAGCCCTTGGAGAACAGAGACTAAGTTAGAACACCCCACAAACCTCTTGATTTATATCATCTTGTTGGAGTAAGCTTTTTTTTTTTTTTTGCTGTAGTCCCTATCCTAGGAGAAATGAACACATATTAATGTCCAAACAACCCAAGATCTTCCCTTATGGAGGTTAGTACTCCAGGAAGGAGTACGGATTGCTTATACATAGTATTGACACTGGAGAGGGTCCAATATGTATCTTCTCCCAAAAAGATGTCACATAAACAGCTAGTCACAATAAAATGGAATTGAAACTTACAAAAGAAAAATACCAGAATTCTACTACTCAACAAATCACCTCTTTCATTTTCTTCTTCCTATCTGGTCTTTGTCCATATGAAGACTTGATCATTTTCCCATCATGAGTGAAGATGTAGTTTCATGGAGCAATTCATTCACTCATTCAACACTCTCTGTTTCCTTATGGGTACCGTCTTCATGAGGGTTACTCTGCAAAGCTGTACAGTATTTCATCGAACTGTAGTTATTCTCCCATCATTCTCTTAATGGCCATATTTATTGAATTTTTATTACAGTGAAGTTGATGTATTCTCACATACCTGTTCATTAGTCTTCTCATCATTTCCAGAAATTAATTCCCTAGCACATGTTAAACTGGGCATTGTGGTGACTTAAATGAGAGATGTCTCCCATGGCCTCATGCATTTGAACACTGGTTCCCTAGTTGGTGTTGTTGTTTGGGGAGATTAGGAAACTTTATGCTGGAGGAAGAACTTCACTAGGCGTGGGCTAGTTTAGCCCCACCTCCAGTTTCTCTCTCAGCTTACTGTGTGACAAAATGCCATCTGCCAGCTCTGGCTTCCTGCTCCATGCATGTCCACCATTATGGATTCACCTTCTAGAATCGTAAAGCATCATAAACTCTTGCTTTTATAAGTTGTGTTTGGTCTTAGTATTTTATCACAGCCACACAAGAAAATTAATAAAGGTATGTATTTTTGAGCTTTTGAGTCTTAAAACTGGAAGAGAATTTTTAAAAATTAAATCCCAAACTCAAGGCAGAAATAAGCATAAAGCCATGTGCATCATCCTGACTCATTCCCATGACATGGCCTTCTCAGATGAAAGTTCATCCAGTTTTGATTAACTAAAATTTCTAAAATCCTTTTGTATTGGTAACTTTTCTTCATTTCTGTGTCTAAATCCCTGAAAAAAAGCAGCTTCCAATTGAAAAGATTTATTTGGGCTTACCGTTGGAGAGAGTTCATCACAGTGGGGAGTGCACTGTTGGAGGCAGGACTGGCTCACGTGGCAGCAGGACCATAAAAGCACTTGCTTGTGTCTTGAATGACCAGGAAGCAAAGAAGGAACAGGAAGTGGTGCTGAGCCATATATAAACCCCAAGCCCGGCCAGCAGTCCATTACGACTCCACTTCCTAAAATTTCTACAACCTTCCAAAACAGCAGTATAAGCCCAGGACCAAATGCTCCAACACAGGAGTTTGTGAGTGACATTTCACATTTAAATGTAGCACCTACGTTTTGATCTCCAAATGCATTCTTTACTTCACTGACCGGCCCTCATTCTGCCCTCAGGTACTATGCATAACCAACGTGTTCCCCTCTTCCACATGGCAGCCCTTAAATATTTGAGGATGATAATCACCGACAAGTTGACCTTTGAACAGTCTTTCAAAGGAAATATTCCCAGTTACTGATTGTGAATCTGTCTACTCCTTCACCTTTGCCATTTTCTGCCCTAGTTACTCAACCTTCTTCTGTCCCCATCCAGCAGCCACAGTTCTTTAGAAGCTAATCCTGGCTCTTGAGACCCATGTCATTGTAATTTTTTGAAATCAAAGATGCTATCAATTGCAAGAAGCAACCATTGTTTTCTGTCTCACTAATAAAGCAAACAGTGTGCCATAGACAATCTAGTTCTGTCATGATGCTGACTGTAAGGCACCCTTCATTTTCAGAGAGGTTCAAGTGGGAAAGAAATCTGCATGTGGTAGAATCAGTGAAGCCTAAGAAGGCAGTTGTTTCTCTCAAGTCACCTTCAGAAGGTCAGGACCTGCCTCCCAGTGTGGACCCTAGAGCTAGGCAGAGTACTAATGTGTACTTTTTATTTTTCTTGATGAAATTGTTGCTGCCCAGGACTCTCACAGTTTATGTATGATCTTCTGGACCAGTGAAAGGGGACTTTCTGGAAGTTTGAGATGAGCATGTGTGTGTGTGTGTGTGTGTGTGTGTGTGTGTGTGTTTTCCATGACAAACAGACATGCATCCCTTCTAAAACTAACAAAACTGTTCTCCTCTAATCATCACTGATAGCAGGAATGATGGACAAAGCCAGTACATTGCAAAGGAACAGTTCAGAAATAGAGAAATCGCAGTCAAAATGCTGGTGATGGGTGTGTGTGTGCCATCAACTTAAAAATAAAACCAGAGTGAATAACTCCTAGCTATGGTCACAGCCACAAATGTAAATGCTATAGGCCAACACTGTCAAAATAATTTGACAAGATTATCATGGGCAGTGCCAAGAAGATGTGAATGTCTGGAGCTATAAATATTCTAATACACTTAGAACATTCATGGATGTGCCTAGATATGAAACATAGTTTAAAGATATAATAACCCTAGTTCTTAGTAAATTCACAATAATCATCCCTTCAAATTCAGCAGAATAAGGATAGCGTCTAATTAATGTATCTTGTTGGAAAGAAAACTGAGTTGTTTTTAGTAATTCCTTTAATTATGCTGGATTCACACTTTTGCTATTAATTCAAGTAGAAATAAATTTAAGGTTTTCACTAGTAACATTTATATATGATCCATTGAAAGTGTTATTTCTAAATTTTATAATTGTACAGTTAGTCCAAGAGTTTCTGGTAATTATGTTCTAAAAGTTGTGAGGAAAATTAACATGCCATAGTGAATCATTGTGCCTGTGAGAAACTGTTCATAAGGCTAGGGCCCTGAAAGCCTTTGGTGGCAACATTTTCATCAACTGATAAATATGTAATCTTAGTTTATGTGTGTCTACATATTACCAGGTTGCTGAATTGGGCCCTATAACTTAAGCATTACATCTTATACCTGAATGAAACTTGTATAACGTGTGGCACCAGGGAGAGTGCATGAAGGATATTTACTTCTAGTACAAGCAGAGAGCCAGGAGGGCAGACTATCTCCTGCTAGATGCCAGCTGGGAAATGTGTATGATGCTGACTCAAGTTTGTCTGGTCCAATGGCCTCGAAAATGTCATAAATTTTAATTTCAGGGACTATAAATAAGGCACAAGGCTAATATACAAATCCATAATCCATGAGCAATGAGAATCCACGGCACATTCTCCATCCCTAGTAGACTCATTTTGCCCAACTTCCTCCTTTCCCCTTACTACTTACTTTTCTTTTATCTTATCCATAGAGACTTCATAACAACCCAAGACGCACATGCTAAGACTAATCAAGATGGCCTTTTATACGATCATTAGAAATTACTCCAACCATAAATATGTAATGTTCAATATATCATTCATTTATTAATCCAATGTTCCTGGAGTCTAGAATATTCAAGGCATTGTTCCTAGGCGATGATGAGACAGCAGTCATCAAACAATTGACCTTCAGAGATCCAGACGCTATGTGTAGTGTATGTGACATAGAACATGATGACAAATGCCTTGAATTAACTCAGATGTGGGACATGCCCTTCCAAATTCATAATCTTTTTCTATTTCTGGGGTTTGGGCTTTAGGCAAGGTGATCAGCTTGCCTTGAGATGAAGAAGCTGAGAAAGTTGGTTGGGGGAATATGAATGGAAAATGAATATCCTTACATTGGAGATGCTCATTAAATACCTAATGCGAATGTCAAGCAGATAGTTACATTTATGAGTCTGAAGATTAGGTAAGAAGTCCAGTCTGGAGCTATAAATTTGCGAGGCATGGCTTACAGATGGTACTTAGAGTCACAAAATTATATGCAATTTTCTAGAGAGGTGGTGCTCTGGCACATGTCCATGTTCACAGGAAGCTGGAAGATGGAGAGGCACCACGGAGGACTGTAGAGAAAGGAACACCGGAAGGAACACCAGGGCAGCGTAAAGCGGATATCCTCACAGGGGACCGTGATCCAAATTCAGGTCTCTCTTTCCCGTCTGCCATTCCTGTTGGAGAGTTTTATGATGCTCCTTTCTCTTCAAGCCTGTCACATTTTTGTCTCCCTGAGTTAAATAATAGTGGAAGTGGTAGATTGGCCAGATGGTAAGTGCCAAGATGACATCCTTTGCTCTTTAAGACTTCAGGGCATCATTCCAGTTTTCTGTAACCTTCAAGCATATGTGTAAACAGTTCAGTGAGTTCATCATCTAACTCCCTGAACAGCAAAGCCTGATCTCGCCTGCCTGGATCCAACTCTCCATCTCATGAAATGAAGCAATGAACCATTTATTCTAAAGGACCTTCACAAGGAGTTACTTCTGGGGTTCTTTAAAATGTGTGCTTAGCTACTTTTAATTTTAATTTTAATATTACGCTTTGAACTAATTTTACACTTAATGAATTTTCACTCTTTTATATATGCTCATCTTCCCAGATCAAGTTGGAGAAAATCTTCAACATCCTTTGCCCATCATCAGTACAAAGGCCATCTCGTCTCTCTATTACTATTCTTATTGTAGTTTTCATTGATTTTATTTACTTCTCCTTGAACTCCATGCTCAAAGATAGTGCAATTAAATGACATTTTCTGCTTCGTACCTTTCTTTTTCAGCTAATGTAATGTTTGGTTGGTACAGACAACCATGTAGTTGTTCGTAGTAATGGATAATTTTTTCTGTAGTATTTATGTTATATATACCACACATATTCTAGTGATGACAGATCTTTGTGGCTGGTCCAGTGTTTGAATATTATTAAGAAAGCAACTATTATGTATTTTCACTTAGTTCTCTTGGGTACATGCCTGAGTATGAACTGGTGATTGCATGCACATTTAGGAGTGGAATTGCTGGGTCATATCATGGGTCAGGTGGGACTGAGCAGTCTTACACCCGGGACCCCCACTGAGACTATTTTATCAAGGTCTCTGGAGCAGGCAGCAGGGCGGGACCAAGGGCTGTCAGGCAAGGGAGCCGTGTGTGTGCTCCTCGGGCAGGGTCTTGGACTGGCAGCATGGTGGAGCACAGGGAGCCTTACCACTTGCAGCCACCTGTGAATCTGCTTGGACAAGGTCCTATAACATTCCTTTAAAAAAAGAAAACATGGCTTGTAGGGGCAGAATTCAGGTCCTTGTGTTTGTAAGGCAATCACTCTAATGACTGAGATGTCTCCTTAGTCAACCAGGACTTTAAAAAAAAAATTCCCTTTTTCTTACATCCTTCCTAGTTCCAAAATTACTTATGGTTATGTTTTCCAGTAACTATCTTTTAGTATTTTCAACAAATGATGCCATGATTGGTTTTGGTGTTTTAAAATCTTCTGGCCTCCATGGGCACTGCATACATACCAGGCCCTCATACATACAGGCAAAATGCTTACACACATAAAATAAAAATAAAATAAAATCTTAAAAAAATACAGTGGTGTATGAGCCTCCTAGGGTTCTCCTAGCAAAATGCAGCAGAGTGGTGGTTTAAAACAGAAGACAGACTGGAAACATAGCAGCTCACATTTTTGGAGGTTAGCGTCTGAACTTGCTTCAGGCTCTGATTTTGTATTTTTTGGAGAAACTCGTATCTTTTCAATAACATATCTGAAAAGTTTAAATTCACATTGTGCCTAATATGAATTTGCAGGGCAAATGGGGAATGAGGAGGCTTTCTCTTAGTCTCCTGGAGTTTCAAGGCCAGCATTGACTACTGTGTCTTCTGACTCCTGTTGGCAGAGGCAATTGTTTCTCCAGGAACTGAGACCTCTAAATTCTGATATGTCTGTGGAGGGAAATTCCACATTCACTTCCTGTGAAATAAATACACAGGAGTTACTTTCTGACTGTTGATCTCTATTTACAGTACTTTATAATTGTATGAATTACATGTTATAAGGGAAGTGTTTGAACCACAAGGATTCTTACTCTGCCCCGGTCAGCCAGCAAAGTCAGTGTTCAGCAGGATATTGAGGAAGAATATTGACTTTCATTTCTTAAAATGCAGTTCTCAAGTTCTTATTGTACAGTGTGTACTGGGCTATGTGTTAGCGAAACCACAGTGATCAAAAACAAACCATTTACCTTCCGTCTGGAAAGCTTACCCTTTGAAGAAGACACACAAGAACAAGTAAACAACCTCATGGGATGGGGATGGATGCAGAGGGCTTGTGGAAACAGTCTAAGATACAAGCAGGTTGGGGCAGGAGATGTTGCTCAGGGGTTAAGTGCAGGCACTACCCTTGTAGAGGACCCAGTTCAGTTCCCAGCAGATCAGGCAGCACACAACCAAAAAAAAAGCAGCTGTAGCTCTACCTTCAGAGGGATTTGACATCTCTAGCCTCTGTGGGCACCTCACTCATGTGCATGTACCCAAACATTCACACACACACACACACACACACACACACACACACACACACGTAATAATTTTTAAATTGCATAAACTATCATAGCAACATAAGAGAGGCATCCTCTAATGTACCCTGCATTGAACTTTCTTGGTAGAAGTGTTGACTCAACAGAGAACCATGGGGCTGATGAAATCAGTTACGATTGCTCAATAAAAAAGATCTTTGCCAACCAGGAAGTCAAAGAATGTTCTCATAGCCTCTTATGCTTATGAGAAGAGCATTTTAACTTTTCTTCAATTAATTGGAGGATGACTTAGTAGAAGAATATGTCAGGCTTTGTATAGGGAATCAGAAACTTAGGAAATCCTCCAGAATTCACACGCTCAAACAACAAGCAGTAAATTGGCCTACAGAACGTGGTCTATATAATAAATTGTTTGGAAGAAAGACTTGTGACCAACCATTGCAACATAGCAGGTGCTAACATAATGCTAGGTGATAACAACAGTAAGATATTCTGGAGTTAGGCATAAGCTTAGTTTAGGATGAACAGGAGGGTTTATTTTGAAAATTAACATAAGCTAATTGTTAGGAAACAACTGGTAGTAAAGCTGTCTTTTAAGTGGCCTGTGAGTGTAAGTAGGCTCAGATTACACATTCTCTAGGAATGGTTAAGGAAAATCACGATGAATGCTAGCACCTTGATCATCCTGTAGGTCTGTGTATAAACCGTGGATGGTCCATCTCTCTGTGTATCTTCTATATGAGAGAAAAACGGTGTCATGTTTGACATTTCCTCACCAGCTGTGTTGAGCAATTGAACCTAAACCTAACACCCAGGATGCCAACAATGAGCATGTGACTCACATTTAAATGTCACCACAGCAGTCTTAACATTGTGAAACTTATCTTTGTTTAGTGCTCTATTTTCAGATTTATTGATCTTAGTATAGCTAGTTCTAGATAACCTTTGTTATCTATGTTGTTTTTAACTTACAATCTGATTTACTTAATGATTTTGTATTGGTGAATGTTTGAGTGGTTTTGAACATTTTCTTACAATAAACATGTATGTGATGAACATTTTATAGAACACTTCCTTTATCCCCTTAACTAGAATTTCTTGCTGATGTTGGTACATGGACTGTGTACCCACAAACCCTGTTGAATTCCATTTAACTCTAAACAGTTTTCTTATGTGTTATCTTGGAGTTTCCATGAGAAATTTTTGCACTGTGTAAAAAGGGCAGCTTATCCAAGTTCATGTCTTACATTCTCTTTCCTTATGTTATTGAATTGTCTGTGACTTTCAGCACGCTGTCAAAGCAAACTGGACGGAGGGCGTCTTTCCTTTGTGCCTTCACCAACCTGAATGAGCATAAAGACACATCACTAAAATAAAACAGCTATCTTTTGGTTAGATAGCTTCTGTTTTATGGCGAGTCTGTTAACATTTTGCCACACCTGAATTATAAGTTATTAGGGTTTTCTTTTCTGTTTTTAATATGTTATGCTATATTAGATTTTTATATTTTCATTTTGATAAAATACAATTTCATTGAAGTATCATAAAAACACATTTTTAAATGTCAGATACTTCTAGTAATAGGAGTCTCACTCTTAAGTGTTGGTCTCTAGGGGCATCCCATGTCAAATGTTCTAGTGTTTCTTTCTGCATGTGTATCTGTATTCCAAATAACAAGAATATACTACTAGATCTTGGCTTTTCAGTTTTGCATATTATCTCTTTATTTTTTTTCTCTGAAAAAGAAATGGATATTGTTTTGGTCTTTCACACTCCCCAAATAGTTATATTTCATTTTGTTTGTTTATATTACAGGTTGACTGTGGTGGCATATGCCTTTGATCCCCGAGGCCTCTAGAGGCAGGCAGATTGCTATGAGACTGAGGCCAGCTCAGTTCAGTTCCAGGTAGCTGGTGCCATAGAGAGACCTTGTCTCAAAAAAACCAAATAAATAAATAAATAAATAAATAAATATAGAAAGATTGATAAAAATAAAAAAATTAAAAGGGATTATATTTTTTATGCCGTAGTTTGAACCTTCAATTTCTTCTCAAAGGTCCCTGAATTAAAGGCTCAGTCCCTAGCTTGCTGCTACTGGGAGATGGTGAACTTTTAACAAGCGGAGCATGATAGGCAGTCTCTGCATTGTTTCCTCCTCTGACCTGTAGAGAGCCGCTGTTTGGGTGCCTCTTTTTACCATAGTCAGGAGAGTTACCTTTGCCTCACTCCTGAGCTGTGGCTCTGTCAGCTCTTTTCCCTGCCAAATTTTCTGCCTTGTTTGTTGGAAAACACACTTCACTATCTTTCTGAATAAGAATTCACAGAAGGCAAGTTTTAAAGATGTTGTCAGTTTGGAAACTCTGTTCTGCTCTCCCATTTGATTGATAGTTTGCCTAGGTACGAATTATTTTCTAGAACACAATGTTACATAAAGTTCATTGTCGTTCTGTTCTGATGAATCATTGTTTACTGTTTTCTCTTTTTTTCCTTTGAGTAATCTAAACTTTTGTAATGATGTGCATTGATGAGAGTCGGTGCTAATTTCACAGTCAGATTAATGATTATAGTCAGATAGATTGTGATATATCCTCAGCTGGGCCTTTTAACATCTAGGCTCTAGATGTGAACTTTTAAAACCTCTTTTCTTTATTATTTCTTTTACTATTATTTTCTATCTTCTGGAGTTCCTATTATTTAGCTACTGCTTTTCCAACATAGAATTTTTCCAGTTTTTTTTGTTGTTGTTGTTTTGTTTTTTTTGTTTTGTTTTGTTTTGAGACATAGTCAACTGTAGGCACAGCTTCCCTGAAATTCACTAGACCAGCCAGTCTCAATGTCAGAGATTCACCTGCTTCTGCTTCTTGAGTGCTGGGATTAAAGATGCGTACCACCACACCCACTTTCTATTTTCTTTTAAAATTCCTACTTTTAGCTCCTGAAGTTCCAGGAGCTTTCATTAGTTTCACTGTCCAAATATTATATTAAACTTACTACTTTTTGCTCTTTAGCTCTCATAATTTTTATTTTGAAGATTTTTTTGTTTTGTTTTATGTCTGTCCCTTTTAAATGCTATTGGTTTGTTTCTTTAAAAAAACATTTTATCTATCTAGTCATCATTTATTTATTTATTTATTTAGTGCATAAATGTTTTGCCTATATGTATGTAAGTATACCCATGTCCTACAGAAGACCAGAAGAAGGCATTGGATTCCCCTGGAAATGGAGGTTAGCTGCCTTGGGTGCTAGAAGTGAACCCAGGTCCTCTGTAAGGGCATCCATTGCTCTTAACTGCTGAAACATCTCTCTAGACACTGTACTTATTTCCTGAATGCAGCATCTTTTATCTCTCTGAGAATTATTGTTTTTATTACTATTATTGTTGTTGTTGGTATTGTATATGCACATTATGTGTGTGTAGGCTCACATTCCATGACAAGTATGTGGAAATCAGTGGGCAACTTTGTAGAGTCCGTTCTCTCCTTTCACCTTTGTAGAGTCTGAGTATGAAACTCAGGTCCCCAGACTAATGACATAGCAAGTATGTTTACTCATAAGCCTCTCACTGGCCTCTCTAAGATTATGTTAAGTTTCTTCTGCCTTCTGCATTTTTCTCTGTTTCCTCTTTCCTTTTAAGATAATCGTATTCGCCTGCTTATTGTATTTGAGATATTCTCCACAAAAAGATCGATTCTTTGTGGATATTTGTATTTAAAACTAAGACATCGAAGAAGAACATATTATCATGCCAACTTCTAGGATCAGGACTCTTTTGAGGGGTGGGTTTCAGTTTTCATTAATTAAACAAGTAGCTGTTTCCTTGTAGAACTGATTCTCTAACTGTCCGGGAGCTGACAGTCTTCTGAGTGTTGAGTGAGCAAAAGCCGGACTCTCCTTTTCAGCATTTGTAGTTGGCATCTTCCCCGGAGATGTGCCAGGCATTTCTGAGTTCAGAGTCCTCTGGTGAAAGCTCCTTTTGTAGCCTGGGAATGAGTGAAAATGGGAAGAATAGTCATGTCACACGGGAAAGACACGGTACTTGGAGCACAGCTGCTTCTTGAACATTTATCCTGTTCTTTTACATTTGTTTCACTACAGCTACAAGGTCAGACATATCTAGAACTTATGAGTTTTTATTTTTATCCTGTTAGGGGTAAACTAGGAAATTTGGATGGGGTAAGATTTGGATTAAATGATGTTTTTACTTCATCCTTTCTTCATGTACATAATCCTGCCTTAACTAATGATGTGATGTCTTCCTCTTACTTTCAGCCTAAGTATTGGCCTCTGGCTTTCTCCACAGCATTTAGGGAATTGTTTCTCACATGCAGATGCAGCCCCCCAAGTGAGCTGTCTTTTGGATCCATTTTTGGTTGTGAGCTGGTTGCCTGTGCCTTCTAAGACCTCGCAAACTTGAAACTGGCAAAGTCCATGGCCCTCGATAAGGTGGCCAGCAGAGTTTCCTCCTTTCCTTAGGTGAAGAAAACCTGTGTACCCACCCAGTGTCTTTGAGCAGGGAATCTAGACCTGGCTTTCCATCTTGGATGATGTAACTCTTATGATACTTGAAATGTGGGATGCCTGAAGTGCTGAGCCTTTGGGTCAGGCTCCAGACTCAGAGCCTGGGACTCTTGCCTTAGCCCCTCACTCATTCCTGTCAGTTTATTTCTCCTCCAGTAGAGATCATCTTTTTTTCCTCTTTATTCCTGGCTGCGCACATACATACAGATATGCGCATAGAAATGTATTTCTATATTTCTTTCTGTTCATTTGGAACAGAAGAACAAATCGTAAACACAGTATACTGTCTTTACAGGAAATCTAAATATCAAAAATTGGCACAATTGCAATAAAAACAAAAACCAACAACTGATAAACACCACTTTCTTTTACTTGGAAAAAATGAATAGGATCGATCAGCACCCCGTTGGGTAGATGAACCAGTGCTGCACACGTGCTTGTGTTTGTGTGCATTCCCATGCCTTCTCTTGGTAACAATTGTTCCTGAACTTCATAAGCTCCACAAATATTTATCAAAGTGTGTCAGGCACTGTTAGGTACAGGGAATATAATGGTTAATGCAGCAGAGTTCTGACTTTAAGAACTCACCATCCCATCCCAGCAGAGACGAAGAGCCCAGCGAAGCCTGGAGATTCAGCACAAGTGGAAGGCTGTGATTCAAAGCTGCCTCAGCTCACATGCTCAGGGCCATGGCTCCTTGTGAGGCCTTGAACAAGGCTATTTCACCCCTTTGTTCCTCTGCTTCCTTAACTGTATAAAGAACATGAGACTGGTACTGAATAGGCTTTATTTGTTTGTATTTGAGCATCAATTATTACTATGGCTCTGTTACATATTTTATATTTATATATACATACTTTAGATGTATGTATATATTTATGTGCATAGGTGTATGAATATTCATATATAAATAGATATACACATGCGCACCTCCATGCACAGATAAAGCAAACATATGTTCATAAATGTGTATGTATATTTATCAGTATTCTCTATATATATTGTATAAAATGTGCCTCTATGTGTATATGTGTGTGTATATATATTATATATATGCTTAAATTGCACCATGATATGAGTTAAACAGTACAATAAATGAGACTGAATAATAGGAAACACTCCATAAATTTTAGCTGTTAATCTCCTTTAAGATATCTATATAAGTTAAAGAAAATAATGAAGTACTAATGGATGGAATATTAGCTTTAAAGTTAGACACACCTAAGTTCAACCTTGCTCAGCAACTTATAAACTTGCATAACATCACGTGAAGTCTTCAGTCTATTTCATAATCAATGCTCATTAAGTTCTGTTCATATTATTATTATTCCTCATTAAATTTTAAACAAAGTTTTCCCCTCTGAAAAACAAAGATTATTGCTGGGTGTGGCAGGTACCTACAGTTTCAGTACTCAGAGGAAGTGGCTCACCACACATTTAAGGCTAGACTGGTCTGCATAGTGAATTCCCAGGCCAGGTAGAGGTTTGAAGAGAGACCTTGTTTCAACAAACAAACAAAGGATTATTCTATTTATAATATAGCAGTTATATATGACGTGTCTCTTTGTGTTAGAAATTGTATTCATATTCATGTCAGCTGTATTCTATAAGTAATTCACAGCACAGATGTTCTATTTTATAGGTAATGAATGTTCAACATTTTAAACATTACAATCTCCAACTGCTTGTAGCACTGTGCGGCAGAGATGGTTAAATCTCCACACTAAATCCTTACTTTTCCTTTCATAGAACAGAGCTACCTCTGGGAAGGAATTGCACAGAGGAACTACATCCCCTTGCTGTTTGGGTCATAGAGAGACCAGTTAAGGGGTTTTCACAGTGAACAATGAGCATAAAATATAGGCTTTCAAGTGCTCATGAATCAGATATCTATGCCACATTTCCCTTCTCTGGGGAGAAGCAGAGAATTGTGGCATCTTAGGAAAGGGCAGAGCCACCAGACAGAGGAATGCAGGGTCCTCGAACTATCATGTGGAAAAGTCTTGTAATAAGTAAGGAGACCCACAGTACATTCTCATCTGAGAAAAAAGAAACTTTATTGCATTAAGCCACCAAGATATGGGACTATTTTTCAGAGATACTAGTATCATCAAAGTATGCAGAATATAGTAAACACCAACACTACTAATGTTGAGCAATGGGCAGAGAAAATTTCCAACATGTCAAAATCAAGCTATGAGAAAAGTCCAATTAAAGTGCTGACAGTATTCAAAACAGAGGAAAAAAGGCTGACCCCATCAAAGAGCTGCCATCAAAGAGAACAATTTGACTCAGGCCTGGAAAGAAAATGGTTTTGGGGGGCTAATTGTAAGTAGAAGACACCAAAGGCACGGGAGACAGTGTCCAGTGTAGAAGAATTCTTTCCTAAACTCCCATAATGAGTCCATAGACGGTAACTGAGAATCAGGGCTATGAGGTGGATAGAATCCAACTTGTGGAGGAACCCAAATTAGCACATGAACAAGGGTCTGCCGCCCACCAGCAATGGAGAATATCTTTTGAGAAGAGGAGCAAAGCCTTTAAATTTGCACCTGACAAAAGATTTATCTGAAAGTTACGAAAGATGGACTTGAGGAAGGTGTGGGAATTAGAAGACTAATGTAATCATCTAGAGAAGAGGCCACTAAAATTTAAGCCAGAAAACAGTATCTTTGGCTAGAAATGAAGAAAAACCAATACAAAATATGGACTCGATACTCTCAATGGATAGAATTTGCAGAGTAGAGAGACCAGAGTATAAAACAGAACCTTAGGTTTGTTAGCTGGTTCCTTGGAAGGTGATGCTGGCAGAGCCGAGAGTCAGAATGAGAACGGAGAAGATGGGAGTGAGTTTTCTTTTGGTCAGAGAGCCTTGTGGATCCACTAGTTTCCATATATGAGGCACAGGGATGGGAAGCTTATGTCACCACACTCAGCTTCTTAAAATGTGTCTTCCAGGGGATCTTCATGCTTGTAAGGCAAATTCTTTACTGTCTGAGTTATCACCCAAGCCCCCTAAGGGTACATTTTAATCAGCCTCTTAATGGTCTCAATGGTTCAGATTGCTACCTTAGAATCACCATGGATTCCTCCCATTTTGTTGGACCCCTCAGTCAATTCATTGTAAAATTGATTCAGCATTTAAAATATCCTGGGCTACTTACCATCATCTTTATTATTACTATCTTGTCCTGAGCTGTTACTGTTTCAAGTCACCTGTCTCCGAGATAGCTACAATGATCATCTGGCAGACCTCCCTGGGTGGAGTCTGGTATGTCTGGAATCTATTCCTATGGCTGGGCTGTGAGTCATCAGCACATGAGAGATCATGACACGTCTCTGCTATGCCCTGCTATTCATGTCATCCATGAAGGGGGTGACCTCCAAGGCTGCACAGTCCGGCATTCCTCCTGCATACCCTCTCCTTCCTCCCTCCCCTGTGCCTCCCTCCTGGGCTTCCTCTGATCGTTGCATGGAGCAGCCATGGACTTCCTTATAACCTTGTCTATAGATGTTCCTCGCTGGGCTTTCCTCCCCTTCCATATCTCTACGGCCGGTCCATGCTCACACCTGCTTTGGCTCAGTGAGGTCTGCCTTGATGATTTTATAAAATACTACACTGTACACCCGATTCCTCTTTTCTGTGCTCCCTGGCCTCTTACTCTGCTTCTTACCTGCCTTTCCCATAGCACTTGCCACTCTAGCCACTGTGTAATTTACTTGCCATACTTCCTGTTTATCCCCCTTCCCTTTCTCCTTCTCTCCAATCCCAAAGCCACCAATGTCTTTGAGGCTAGGGATCTTTGACTACCTGTTCCCTTAATGCCTTGAATGCTGGATAGTTAATGGATACTTGTTTAAACAAACAGATAATAAACCTGTGTCCTATTTCAAGACCATATTCTTTCTTTCTGTTTGGTTTGAGACAGGATCTTACCATGGTAGCCTAGGTGCTTCCAATTCACGATCCTCCTGATGACTAGGATAGCAGGTACACACACCACAGCTGGCTCAAGGCTATGTTGTTAATTACTACATTATACAGCCAAAGAAGTGAGAGATTAAATAAATAAAAGAATAGAATGAGTGATGTCTCTAATAGTCTTGGAATTCATGGGGGCCAAAGTTGTGTCTGTATCACATGGGTCAGCCTAGAATAGGGCAGGTGCACAGTAGTGCCTGTAGAATTAAATTACATCCTGCTGTCACCGATGCTAGGCTGCTGTTACCCCATAAAATGCTTCCCTCCGGTTTTGGCCCAATATGACCACAATTGCTTCTCTTAGCCAAAAAAGCCCTTTGTCCCTTGGCTGAGGTTCAGATCCTGCTGCTTTCAGTGAGTCTGGGCAACAAAAAGGAGTTTCAGAGGGTAGGACAACAGTCACTTTCTTTCTGCAGGATTCTTCCCAGGCTGCTTAAGCCCCTCTCCCTGTCCCCCATTTCAAAATCTTTTTACTTTCTCTGCTCTGCAGGAGTCTTGCTGGCAGCCCCAAAGCGATGGCTGTGACTGGGAAGCAGAGGCACAGCAGTGCTTTCTGGGGAAACGGGGTTCTTTTTCCTGCATTTTAGAGGAGATGCCCTGAAATTCAGATCCCAGGGCAGAATCAGGGAAAACAGCGATTTGGTGCTTAGAAGTCAGTTCTATGACAACAACCGGTCTGTGGTAAATTAAGTGTGGAGACAAAGTCCTGCTGGTTCCTGTCTGTCCCCCCCCCCACCTCACCCCTGCCTCCATCCTTACACAGTGCAGGTTGACTGTCAGAGGCCTGTGGCTCCAACTCCGCCCCCTGGGAGCTATGTCCCCTTAGGTAAGTAGGCAAGTCTCAGCTTTTTTTCCTGAGTTTCATGATATTATTTGTAAAATGACAACGTTAAATACTTGCTTTATGTTGGTGTGAGAAATAAAGATGTTTTTGTTAATTTTGCAAAGTCTCTTCTGACGATCTTTGTCAGTTAATTTTATATATCATACACATTTCCATAGTCCCTAAGGCACATATATACTCATACATGAAATGCATGTAAACATGGGTGAGGTAAGGCCTGTTGTTGAAACTGACTGTGTTCATCAGGGTTCTTTGAAGAAATAGTAGCAGTAGAGTGGACAGACAGACCCAGACACAGAGAGGGATGAGACAGGATGCATTGAGGAAACTGGCTGGTGTGGTCATGGAGGCGAAGTGCACAATAGGCCATTTCAAAGCAAGGGGTCAGTGGTTTCTGGTAGCCTGGCTCAGTGCCAAGCCAAAGACCTCTGATTTGGGGAAGCTGGTGGTGTAATTCTGTAGGTGGCCAAAGGCCTGGCAGCTCAGAGAGTTCAAGTCCTGGAGTCCAAAGGGTAGAGAGCCTGGAGTTCTGATGTCTGAAGACAAGAAGAGTGTCCAGCTTTGAGACAGAGAGAGACAGAAACACAGAGAGAGAGGAGAGAGAGACAGAGAGACAGGGAGAGAGAAAAGAGAGAAAGAAGAGCAAAGAGGAAGAAAACGAATTGGCCTTTCTTCTGCTGTTACATTCCATCAAGGTCTGCAGCCAACGAGCTGGCACCAACTCACATCAAGGGCAGATCCTCTCCCTCAGTGCACCGATTCACTGGTTTATGTGCCAATCATGTCTAGAAACACTCCCACAGATGTCCTAGAAATACAGTTGACAAGCTCTCTAGGTATCTCTTAATACAGACAAGTTGATACCCACAACTCACTAGACACAACCAATGTCAGGCCCTGGACCCAGTGAGGCACTGTGGGTGTTAGGAACCCACCTGGGAAAGCAGGCAGAAGCACACCTAGGAACTACCCTCTGCTGGTAGTGTCTTATCAGACTGAAATCCCTTCAAAATTCACATTTTAGAAAAGTTAATACCTGCTGGTATATTCATCCTGTAATACCTTCCAGATACTTCTATTGGGAAATGTAACCTGTCACCATTAAATCTGTTTCTCCTGAGGATGTATGAATTTTGAGGATAGTTAACATCTGTCTATGGCTGTTTCCTGGGCCCAGTGCTGAGCTAATGTTTACAAATGATTCTTTTGCAAAATGGTTCTGCAATTACCAATTCTTTCTGATGAAAAATCAAAATATATATTTTTCTTTTAAAAATTTTAAAAATTATTTTAATTTTATGTGTACAACTGTATTGCCTGCATATATATAAGTTAATCTATTTTGTGCAATGCCTGTGGCGGTCAGAAGAAGGAGTCAGTTCCCCTGGAACTGGAGTAATGGATAGTTGTTAACTGCCATGTGAGTGCTGGGAATCGAACTGAGGTCTTCTGCAAGAGAAGCCAGTGCTCTTAACTGCTGAGCCATCTCTCCAGCCCATGATATGCAGTTTCTTTTATTAGATATCCAAGTACGTTCTGTGAATATTTTAAAGCACAGTGAACATTTCTGAAATTCTATTTCATGTCAGATATGCTCATATACAATCGTAGTTAATCCTGCCATCCATCTTAGGAGACACAAAGTATATTTCTCATTTTCTATATGAGTAAAATGAGCATAGTCTTGGTCTGTGTGCTGAAGAGGGGGAGCATGGACGCTTGGACAGTAGGGATTTAAAATGGATTTTGTCCATTTAAATTCATTAATTAATCCATCCAGCAACTACCATTTGTCAGAAATTGTCCTCAGAGCTTGGGACAGAGTCATGAAGAGAACACAAGACGCGTGCCAGTAATGCAGTTCAGATGACAAAGAGTAACAAGACACTAACAGCAGCAGCAGCAGCAGCAGCAGCGCAGACCAAAAGGGAGCAGAAGGACATGGAGTCGCTGGAACACGGTCACTCGCTGCAGGAAATGGGACATGAAGGGCAGACTTCATGGTCAACACTGAGTTCGACCCAGGATTGAAAGAGGCAGTGGAGATATCAGATTTCAGAGAAAAGAACAATCCACATGGAGCCAGACAAAAGCCCCATATACACACGCACCTGTTGTGTCTAAGTAGACAGCCCAGGTGAGTGGTTTGGCTGGGACAGAGCAAGCACGTGTGGGAGAGCAAAGTCACAGAGGCCCAGCGAAGACATTGTGAGGACATTGCGGAGGCCCTTTGAGGACTTTGCCTCCACCCTGAGTGAAGCCAGAGCTACTGTGGGGTTTTGAGCAGGGGCGGGGGAGTGAGCTGACTCATGCTGTTATGACTTTCTCTGGCTGCTTACTGGACAGTAGGCTAAAAGAGCAAAGGTTGAAAATAGGCAGATAGGTTGAAAGTCTGCAGCAGTACTCCATGCCGGAGAGCCTACCTGCTTAGACGTTGTGGTTATAGCTACCTGTCCCCTCAAAGCTCATCTGCCTCTACCTGCTTCCTATCTAATGACAACGTATCTTCTTTGCCTGCTAGTGACCCTTAAATATTTGGTTTCTTGTGTGCAAAGCCTTTTCCTTTTCCCTTCTGCTCTCTTTGTGCACAATCCATCCTTCTTCGCAGGTGTTTTGCATACCCAGCCCAGGCCTATCTACAGACTCCTACCTCTGGTCTCTTCTGTGTCCTCTCTGTTCAAACCTTGTCCTCAGCAATGCTTGGGCTCTCATTTCCCTGTCAGTCCAGGCTGGTGTCATTGTATTCCCAGACACCTGTTTCTAATGATGTGTTATATGTTATGAAGCCAAAGGTCTGGTTAATCTAGTGAATGTATGAATTTGGACACAGATTGAGTTTTACCACTCCTACCCACTCCAAAGTTGAGGGTGACCAAATGAGGCCCATTATTCCCTTTTATTAACTAGAGCTAACCAATGTGGCAAGGGATTCCATATTGTCTAGCAAGACCACACAAAACAGGTGACATTGCAGCCAAAGCAGTCAGTAGGCAAGAGACGGACGGTAAGCTCAGCACACACTTTCTGGCCACGATCTCAGCCTCTAGTATATTAAGGAGTCCTTGGGAAGACACAATCCTTTCAGTTTTGCAGATGAGAGAACGAAGACTAGAATGGCCTGCCTTGTCTGTGTCCCACCTAGCCACCAAAGATGAAGAAAGTACAACCTCTGGGGAAGACAATAGATTCCTTTCTGTTTTTTTTTTAATACACACACACACACACACACACACACACACACACACACACACACACACACACACACAGGGAGGTTGACTTTCTAGGCTGGGCTTAGATGAGTCAGTGTGTCAAATAGCAATGTCTACAGAGCTCGTGCCTGTGCTAGGCTGTACGACCGAACCACCCCTGCCAGGCTTTCCCACAGTTTGTCCTGGGCACTTCCCCTTGGCCCACATAGGGAAGGGGTGTGTGAGTGCTTTCCCATGACATGCAAATGCTGCTAAGCAGAAAGGGCACGTGGCTTGGGGCTGGAAAGAGATTTACAGCAATCTGGCAGTGGAATCCATTTGGCCCACTCCAGCCAGGAGTTACAGGTTGGGACAAGAGCCTCATCCAAAGATGAGGCAGCCAGTTTTCATTGTGTGAGGTTGGGTATTCTTGTACTCCTAAGGAGGTGCAGGGAGCATGGGCAGCTGACCCACATCTGGGTACCAGAATGCACTGAGAAGGTGATGTTCAGGTACCCTTGCCCTGCAAGGATGAGGCAGAAGGCTATTCCAGACTGATTTTCGCCTCATTAACCCTTTACAGACCGACAGTTCTCTTATCCAGAATGATTTTTTTCTATTGCCAGAATCTGAAAAGGAGATTGAAGACAGTGAACATTTAAAGTTAAGAGCGCTTTTTGTCTTGTTTTGTATTACTTACTCTATTGTAAGAACTTTCTTGGTGGTAGAAGTAAGCCCAAGATTGTTAATTTTATGTTCACTTAGCTAGACTCTAGTGATCAATTATTTGGGCAAATACCTGTCTAGATGTTACTGTAAAGGCTTTTCTTTTTTGTGGATCTGATTAATACATGTAGTCAGCTTTTTTGAAATAGAGAAGATAAGCCTCCATAAGATGAAAGGGCCTCATCTAATTAGTCAAGACCCTTAACAGCAGTAACTAAGGTTTGCTTTGAGGGAATTCTATCCCCAGACTGTAACAGAAATCCTGTCCAAGTTTTATCCCTCAGAAAGAAGCTGCAGCATTAACTATTACCTGAATCCCCAGCCTGCCTACTTGCCCAATGCATTTTGGACTTGGCACATCCCACAATACTGTGAGCCAAATGCTGAAATCCACCCTCCCCTTGTATATATGTATAAATGTCTGTATGGATTTCAAAATCTGAATTCTTGTGACAGTCTAGACACTGAAATGTGCCGCTCAGGACTCCTGAAGTCCTTCTGGATTCTACAATTCCTGCTGTGCCTCAGATGCACATAAGTAAGCTGGAATCCTGCTTGAAGAAGTCAGAAGGGCAGGGTTAAAGGGCACAGTCATAGCTGATGGGCTAAGCCTTTGCACAGGCACAGCTGCTTCCTCCGTGACTGCGGCCCCAGGGAGCAGTTCAGTCTGCATCTCTGCTTTGCCTGCAGATCTTCCTTTTAGAGTCCTGACTGAGATAGACCGCCTGAGTGATACCATGTCTGTATTTCTAAAACATGATTATTTCTGAGTAATCCTACAGTAACAATTCATCCATCCACCCATCAGCCCATCCATCCATCCATCGATCCATCAT